>PVJH01022463.1:0-36593 GCA_004026705.1 Nesogale talazaci
GTCTCTCTCTCTCTCTCTCTCTCTCTCTCTCTCTCTCTCTCTCTCTTTTTCCTTCACATCAGATTGCTTGAAGTCAACAAACATACATACAACCAGACTGAATTCATCAACAATATACACATATAGCAAGCAATATAAACTTACATATGACTCGATTGTACAAGTATTATTTACATAAGGATGTTTTAAAATCATATGTATTACTCACTTAAACTTCAAAACTGAAGCAAGGGTTTTAAAAAAAATTAATACAGTATTTATTTGTCTTCCCCCTGTCAAACCCTGAGCCAATGGGCAGGGCAGACCAGACGCAGGGCAGAGAACTAGGGGAGGTGGAGACGGCTCCTTCACATGGCGAACAGGATGAGGAAGGCCACCATCAGGCAGAAAAGCCCCATGGCCTCTGAGAGGGCAAAGCCCAGAATGGCGTAGGAGAAGAGCTGCTGCTTCAGAGAAGGGTTCCTGGCATAGCCAATGATGAGGCCCCCAAACGCAGTCCCAAGGCCAGCTCAGAGCCCGCCATGCCGACTGTGGCAGCCCCGGCGGGCCCCAATGAACTTGGTGGCTGTATCAATGTCCTTTGAGACAATGCTGGTTTGGAAGCTGCGACTCGGGATAAGTGAGGTCAGGGGACATGGGGCTGTCAAGCTGCTGAAGCGCTCGTCTGTCAGCGTCTCGGGCCGTTTCTGCACCCACACAGACAGTGGTCGGCTCAGCAGCTGGGAGGTGCTCCTGACCAGGGCAGGGGTGGAGACGATTTTGGCGCAGGCGGACATTTTTAGGTGGATGAGGGGTAGTGGCGAGTGAACTGCTTCTAGTGTAGAGAAGATGAAGAAAGTTTTCTTTTGTTTGTCTATCTGGTTTTTACTTTTTGGGGGAGGCTTTGCATTTTGTTTATGTATTTATTAATCATTTTACTGGGGGCTCATACAACTCTTCTCACAGTCCATACATACATCTATCGTATGCAAACCTCATCTGTATATTCGTTGCCATCCTCATTAGTTCTGACCTGCTCCGTTTCTGACCTGGGCCGGTTCCCCCCTCCTTAGGCAACCAGGTGGTCCCCCGCTCCCGGGAGGTCACCATATTGATGCCGAACTTAGTGCGGACACCCGATGGACAGAGCGCCCTGCAGCCCAGAGCTCCTGGACTCAAGCGATCCTCCAGCCTCAGCCTCCCTAGTAGCTGGCCCTACAGACGCGTGCCGCCACGCCCGGCGGCCTCATATGAGTGCTTTAAAAATATTTAACAGATCTGATAAAAAAAAAAATCGTAAGTGAATGGATACGTAAAGTGTTTTTTGATTTAGTTTTGGATAAGAGAAAAGCAAAACAAAGCATTTCCTTAACGACGACTCAGATTCGATGCTGGTCTCCTTCGTGGGGATGGCGCTGTACACAGGCTACGTCTTCATGCCGCAGCACATCATGGCCATCCTGCACTACTTTGAAATCGTGCAGTGATCAGGATCAAGACGCCACCCAGATCCCGAGGTTCCTTAGGGGAGCATCGCCTTCTGAAAGGGACGTCGGCAGCCGCCATCCGAGAGTCTCCGAGATGTCAACACAGGCAACCTTGGAACATAAAGGCTGACATTCATGAGGAGAGCGGGAGAACAATCCTGACTCATGCTGTGTGTTCCTTATTTTTAATTTTACAAGAGGCTCTTGTCTAGTAATTTTTTGTCAATTTGAACATTGTCGTCATTTGTACTTTGATATCAGTATTTTCTTAACCTTTGTGACTTTCAATATTGCCCCGTGGAAGCTTTTCTTAACGTAACTGAGTACATTTAATTGCCTTCTGTTTTTAAAATTCAAAGTCATTAGTTGGCTTTATTGCTCTTGCTGTTGTATGGCTCATGCCTCGGCCTGGGTATATTTCTACACTTGGCCGACCAAAAGTTTTGTAAGAAACAAAACAAGTTATGGGGCAGGCGGGTGGGAGGGAGGATATTTTACTGTGCACTACTTACAAAAGACTTATCTGTAAGTTTGAACTCAGGAGTACAGTTTTAGCTGTCTAGACTCCACTCTATTTAACAGCTTTTGCTTTGAAATTATGAAAGCTTTTCTTACCAATGGGGGTGGGGGGGGGTGGGATGGGGAGGGAGGGGGAGAAAAAGAATTCTGCTAATGTTAAAGTATAGGAATGTTTCACCTCTTAACTAATTAATTCTTAGGTGGAACTTATTTCCAGAAAACTTTGATTATTATTCTTGTGACCAAAGGTTCTCACTTGGTTAGGCAGCCTTAGGATGTAATGCTTATGTATCATGGAATTTTTAATAGAAAGCAAATCAGTTTCCATTGAGGGCCGCTGTTAACAGTGTACTAATTTAAATTTAGCTTCATCATTGTAATGGGTGCTGTAAATGTATTTGCACAGTGCAGTAAGATATGAGGAGATGAATTGTAGTAAAGAAAATTAGAGGGAAAAAACTATAAACTTGGTTAAATTCCTTTCATCCTTTGTAATTTTTAAAAAAGATTTCTATTCCTTAAATGTAAAACGACTACCTATTTTTTTTATTTTATGTATGTTCATTAAATTCAAAGAAAAACAATAGCTTGTGTAGCAGTCTATGTATCCATTTTATAGAGACCCCTTTATTAGGCCTGAAGCAGGACCAAGACAAGACAAATCATCTGGGTGAAGTCATCATGGTGTCCAAAGGCTTTGTAGTCACATGGTTAATTATAGAACACGGAGAGAGAGTAAATCACTATAAAACCATGATTAGGGATAAGTCATTTCAACACTGTTGCAGATGGGACAATAGCAGCAGGAAAGGGACCATGGTTGGGGTATATACACTACTGTAGATTAGAAAAGGATCAGTTTTGGGATCCTCTGGCTACCTTGATCCAGATAACGCATGACTGTAGCTCTGGTACCCTAATTTCTGTTAAGAGCCTTTTCAGGCAAGTTCTTTAGGATGAGAATGACCTTTCCTAGGCTGGGAAAGGGAATTGTTAGTAATCCACTTTCAGACACACACACACAGCCTGATGGCAAAACTTTGTCCATCACCAATTAATGGTCAAAATGAACCCAATGGAAGTTGAATTTATGTCTAGATTCTTCTTGGAGTTAAGGCTACTACTGTAAACTATGGCCTCCTGCAAATCAAGCACTTAAATATAGTCCCTCCTCTGATCTCATGTTTTACTAAAAATCCTTTGATCACACTCAGGTTGGCATGCTTTATTCTGCACAGATTGGTTGATGACTCCTTTAGATGACTGTTGTAGGGTAAGCCTTTAAGATCCCAGATAATGTAATTTCTAATAGGCACCATCTGATTCCTTTATTCCAAATAGCATTAGAATTTTCAGTGATCACCTCACAAGGGTGTGTATTGTGCAGGGACAAAGGATAAGGCCATCAACTAGGCCTTAGACCTTAGGGTGAGAGCTCAAAGAAAGTATGGTACACATACATGTATATACATACACGTCTATATGGTTCACTTCTTGGGCAGCATATTGGCTTCCAGAGAAATTACATCGTAAGTCCCTTCCATACAATATTTGGCCCTTCTCTCTATATTTTCTAGAATTTATACTTCTAAATTGAGTATTGTGGAGGACCAAGTAATCAGTAGAGTTTAACATGTCTCCCAATGTAAGATCAGGCACTAAGTCATTATATGCTTTTGCATGTTTTCTAGCATGGTTTTTACTAATTTTGAAAAATTGTAGATGTTTTTGTCTGTAGACCTGAAGGACAACTCATGTTTTTTCTAGTCCAGAGATACTAAGTACTACGTGAATGTTTAGTGTTTTAGTTTCTATCCGACCACATACCCTTCAATTGCTTGTACTGTGGTGGCTTCCGTGTTGCTGTGATGTTGGAAGTAACCACCAATATTTGAGATATCAGCAGCGTCACCCGGGGTACACATGTTTCGGTGTAGCTTTCAGACCGAGACTAGGAAAGAGGAGGGGGATGTCCACTTCTGAGGGATGAGCCACTAAGACCCATAGGAGGAGGAACCATGGCATCAGGCTCATTCACAACCTTCAATATGCCGATGACATGACCTTGTCGGCTGAAAGTGAAGAGGGTTTGAAGCACTGCTGATGAAAAAGGCATATACTTTCTGTATGACTTATAACTCAGCATGAAGAAAACAAATCCACACTGAACCAATACACGGTATCATGGTAAGAGGAAAGTCGTCCGGGAGTTCATTTTACGTGACTCTACAGTCAGTACTGACAGAAGCAGCATCCAGAAGCCAATGGCATTAGGAAAATCTGCTGCAAAAGGCCTCTTTACAAGCTGCAGCAGCAAAGATGTTCCTGAGGATGGGTGGGCCTGGCCCAATCCGTGGCATCTTCCTTTGCTTTGTATGCATGTGCAAGCTGGACAACCGACAAGGCGACTGGAAAAGAACTGAAGCATTGTAATAACAGTGTTGGTGGAGAATACCGACGGAACTCTGGGCTTCCGGCAGAACAAACCCATCTGCCACCGAGGCAGTACAGTCAGAATGTGCCTTAGAAGTGAGATTGGCCAGACGTTGTCTCTTGTAATTTGTACATGTCATCAGGAGGGACCAGTTCCTGGAGAAAGACATCCTGTGTCATAAAGCACAGGTGAAAACGTGGGAAACTTTAGTGGGAGAGATGGGCACAGTGATTGCAACTCTTGGCAAGCAGCGGGTATGCATGAGGCTGGAGCAGAACAAGGCAGTGTTTTGTTCTGTCGCACCTTGGGTCTCGATGAGTCAGAACTAATTTGATGGCACCTGACAGCTGAGGTTTCCATCACTACCAGACGGGGGGAGTGAGAAAAAGATGTAATTATTGACCTGAAGTCATTGAAAATCATTGCATATGGTTGTGCATTCATACTATCTCAAGGAAAATTAGGAATTCGAGGATTTATTTTACGAGTGGTTCAATTAATGCTCAAACTTATTTTCCCCCATTGTTCCCCAGGGAGAATTCCTGACAAGTGGATCCCTAGTAGCCCTTTGTTGAGCTGATAACAGAAAAAGTTGAGCTGATAACAGAAAAAGTTGAGAATCACTGTTATAGGTGGGTAGGCACGTAGGTGACCTATTCCACACTCTTCTCTGAAATCTTTGTCCCGATTCCTTGCGGAAATGCATTAAATTGCTATTATATGGTCAGTGTTATTAATACTGGTCTGAAGTAGGACAGTGGGCCATACATTGAACTGCTAACCTCAATGTCAGATGTTTGAATCCACTAGTCATTCTCTGGGAGAAAGATGAGGCCATCTGCTCCCATAAAGATCTAAAAGTCTCTTATGAACATCCTCTAGGAAGGTGGGGGGAGATATAAAAGTCTCAAGGTAGCAGATGGATATTGGGCTCTACTCAAGTCCTCTTTCAATGCAAGAACACTTTGGGCTAATAATCTGGCTTTCTTTGGTGCTCACCTGTGATGATTGTTGAAATCAAAATGTGTGCATAAGCAAATGTGGTACAGAAAGCTGATGGTGCCTGGCTATCAAAAGATACAGCATCTGGGGTCTTAAAGGCTTGACGATATACTAGCAGCCATCTACCTAGGAAGCAACAAAGGCCACATAAAGAAGCACATCAGCCTGTGTGGTCACAAGGTGTTGACAGGATCAGGTATCAGGCATCAGAAGATCCACAACAAACAATCATATCGATGTGAATGAGGAAGGGTCAGAGTGGAGACCAACGCCCATCTGTAGACAACTGGTCATCCTCTCACAAAAGGGTCAAAAGGAATGGAGGAGCCAGTCAGAGTGCATTACAGCACTAATGAAAGCAGCATTCCTCTAGTTCCTTTAATGCTTCCTCCTCCCACTAGCACGACTCCAGTTCTACCTTACAAATCTGGCTAGACTGGAGCATGGACATGCATACAGATAAGAGCACTTCACACATGGAATCCAGGAGAGATCCACCCTTCAGGAACAAGAATGAGAGCAGTGATACCATGAGGGAAGAGGGAAGTTGGGGATAGTGGGGGAGAATGGAAGAATAGATTGTATGGCCCCTTTTTCTGAGGGTGATGAACAACAGAAACGTACTTGAAGGGAGACAGCGGCTGGTAGTGTAAGATATGAAAATAATTTATAATTTATCAAGAGATCACGAGGATGGGAGGAAGGGGAAAAAAAAGGAGCTGATACCAAGGGCTCAAGTAGAAAGAAAATGTTTTGAAAAGGATGATAGCAGCATATGTACAAATGTGCTTGATATAATTGATATAATTGTTAATAAGAACTGTAAGAGTCTCCAATAAAATGATACACACAGATATTTAAAAGTCTTGAAAATCCCAAGGGCCAGTTCTGTAGACTTGCTGTGAGTCAGAATCCACCTGGTAGTAGTGAGTATGAGGTAGGTGGAAGATAAGTTTAACTTTCCTGGGAATCTTGAGGAGAGTCAGAAAGAGAAAGCAATCAGTGCATCTCTCAAGGAGTTATTAGGGAAGCAAATTTTTACCTCTTAATGAAAGTATCTGGTTTATTGGTTAAGGAGTTCAAAGTGAAGATGCCATTTCAACTTGATAAGTTTACAATAAACCAGTGGTTCTCAACCTTCCTAATGCTGTGACCCTTTCATACAGTTCCTCATGTTGCAGTGACTCCCCCAAACATAAAATTATTTTTGTTGCTACTTCATAACTGTAACTTTGCTACTGTTATGAATTGGGTGACCCTTGTGAAAGGGTTGTTCAATCTCCAAAGGGGTCACGACCCACAGGTTGAGAACTGCTGTGATAAACTATTATCAGACAATTTTCCATAGGTCTCTTATGCTTCTGTACCTCTGGTAAGAAAGAGGTGCTGACTGCCATGAGTATTGATTGCAGAGCTTAGCAAGATGAAATCCTTGTACAATATCAATCTTTTATCCTCTTATCATGCTACCCATTTGTGTTAGAGAAACAAATTTATAAGCACTCATACGTATATAAGGAAGAGGTTTATATATAAGGGCAATTGAACATTGAGAAAACATCCCAGCCCAATCCAGATCAAATTCATAAGACTGATATTAGCCCATATGTCTGATATCCATCTATAAAGTCTTCAGACTCAGAAAACACATGCAATGAATTCAAATACAGGATGATCACAAGCCAGTGGGTAGAAAGTCTTTGGATCCAGTGGTGGTATGAACATCTCAGTGCTGGTAGGAGTCTCCCCGTGGCTTCTCTAGGTCCAGGTTTCTGGATCCATCAGGGTAGGTTTATGTGGCTTCTCAGGAATGTCTCACAGAGAGCCAGCCTTGTCAGTTGAGTCTCTCAGACAGTGAGTGTTGTCAGTAGAAAATCTCCAAGCAAGTGAACCAAGAGAGATAGTGTCTCCCTCTCCAAGGAGGAAGTACCACATTTCCCAGAATTCTCAGAGGAGAAGGCTGTGCCCACAAAGAGGTTTTATTGGCTACCTCCAGATTGCCAGGCTAGACTCCACCCCAACACTCTTAATCCTTAAATTGACACCAGATCAGATGACTACCACACCATTGGTCTAGACGTGAGGACTTTGATTTTTTTTTTTTTTATATTGAGTCCTAATCCACACTGAAGGCTGCAATCCTTAATCTTCATCAGCAGTGCTTCAAGTTTTCACCTTCAGCAATCAAGATTGTGTCTTCTACATATTGCAGCTTGTTTAACATTATCAAAATGCCACATTCTTGTTCATCTAATCCAGCTCAGCACACAGATTATATGAATTTGGGGAGAGAACACAACCCTGATGCATACCTTTCCTGATTTTAAACCTTGCTGTATCCCTTGTTCTGTTTATACAACTGCCTCTCGATCCACGCCAGGTTTCACAAGAACACAATGAACTCCTCTGGAATTTTCATTCTCAAGGCTATCCATAGTTTGTTATGATCTACACAGTCCTATACCTTTTCATAGTCAATGAAACACACATACACATCCTTGTGCTATCCTCTACTTTGAGCCAAGATCCATCTGACGTCAGCAATGATATCCCTTGTTCCATGTCCTCTTCTGAATCCTGCTTGAACCTCTGGCAGTTCCCTGTCACTGCTGTAGCTATTGTTGGATGATTGGACTTCCTTGTATGGGGATGGATGATTCTATCACAGATAGCAAAGCACCTCAAGATAGAAAGTCTTGAGATTTTCTTTTTGAGGATGAATATAACACCATTCCTTTTGATTGTGCTATTCCTGGCATAGTAAGCCATACACTTTTCTTTTCAAAACTATTTTATTGGGGGCTAATACCTCTATCACTCCGGAGTTCAATCACATCAAGAAGTATTGTACAATTGCTACCACAATCATCTGCAAAGCATTCTTTTCCTTGTTGAACTCTTTGATATTAGCTCCCTTTTTACCCCTCATCCCCCAGCCATATGATTTTCTGATTCAAAATGACTGGTTGCAGTCCATTTCCCCTCATAAATACCTAAGATATTTATCTTTATATATTTATTTCACTTTTAATTCCAATTTTTCTAGATTCAGACTTTTTACATTCCAACTTTTGATTATTAATCAATGTTTGCAGCTGTTTCTTCTCATTTTGAGTCATGACCCCAACGCAATGATGGTCCTGAAGGTTTCGCTCCTGCAAACTTCATCCCATCTGAATCATTATGTCCACTCTTCTGGAGAAGGCAGCCCTTCTTCAGTCCTATTCTGAGAACCTGCTGACCCAAAGGGCTCATCACCTGGGACTATCTCTGACAATCTTCTGCTTCTCTTCATTAGGTTTTCAGCACATGACAAAGTTTCAAAGCTATTTTTAGGGTTTTCAGTGGTGAATGGCCTATTCCTTCTTCATCGTCTAGTTTTACTCTGGACGCCCTGCTGATACCTGTTCACTTACGGGGACCTTGCGGTATTTAAAATACCGTCATAATAGCTTCCGGAACCACAGCAACACATACACTACCTCACCATGACAAACTGACAGCCAAGTAGTGGGTAGCTGAGAGGAATAAGGGTCTCCCACTAGCCTGCTTGTTAGTTAATGTCCAGTGCCTTGATTCTGCTGTTCATCCTTCTGGGGTGGGGGGAGTAGGAGAGATCTTAGAATAATAGAACAGGACCCACGGCCCCAGTTTCGCTGTCATCTGAAGTGATGCTGACAGCGAGGACCATGCTCTTCAGTACTGATCTGTGGGTGAATTAAAAACAAGCTAATTTAGTTGAGCCGGTAGCAAATGGCCAATTGAAACAGAAATTGAAAGCAAAATCTTTCTTGCTGACACAGAGATGTTTCTCCCCTTTCTATCTCTCATCTCTGTCTTCCCTGCTACCCCAACCTCGATTTCAATATGGACAGAGATGGCGAGGGCTGAGACTCTGCATGCCCCTCCCTGAGTATGCTGGGGGCCTTTGTAGGGAAGATATGAAAACTTATGTCTCTGTGGGATCTAGATACTCAGTTCACTCCTGCTTAGTGCCTTCTGGGGCAGAGAAAGGGCACCTGAGTTTAACTGATGGTTTGGACAACTTTTAGTAGAGAAAGGAACTAATGTGACCTTGTGGTGGGGGTGGGGGTGGGGGGAGCTTTTTGTCTATTCAGTACACAGTTGTAGCTTCCACGAGTGAATGTATAATTTGCTTTGATGCTTTATATCCTTGTATTGTTAATCAGTGCTAGAAATCATTCTCCTGATTGGGAAAAGAGGCATGAGGAGATTTATTAGTATATATAGGTTTATACAGCTTGAAGGAATATAACAGCTAATTAGTCCACAAAGCAGTACAGAGGGCTCAGTTCAACTCACTTCCCTGGAATAGTTATTATACTGGAACTCCTTCAAGTCACAGGGTCCAAGGTCAAGGAAGCAGACAGCTGAGCCTTCCCTCAGGCAATGCAGGCTGTGTCCACCCACAGGCAGTAAACAGCAGGGTGGGTCACCAACAGTCAGCAGTTCAGGAACTTAGGGAAGCAGGCCCAGATGGGATCATCAGCCCAAGCAATGCAAGATGACAGGCTCCACCAGCCTCACACTCGAGTGAGATACATACCCAGAAGCTTGGCATAGCAGTCTCGAAGGTACCTCAAGCTCTAGCAACAACATGACCCATGGGCTGGCTTGTCCCACACTAGGGTGGCTCACAAGTTGAGGCAGAGACCTAGCTAAAGCAAGAGAGCAAGAGAGGGGTGGGGGGAGGCTGTCTTGCAGAGTCATTTATCTCCTTGCCCTCCAAACAAACTGCCACCTGATTAATCCCACGTTTCTATTGGCCAGGTTGACACCACAACCTATCTATCACATGTGGCATGACTGTCTACCCATAGTTTTTGTAACTCCTGCCAAATGACTTGATGGGGGGAATAAAAATAGGTTATATCGGACGAATATGAAGGGGTTGTTCAGTTTTGCCATTCTGCCGGGTGAGCCATCATTAGTGAGTCATCTCAGAAACAGAATCTCCTGGCTACCAAGACAGAAGAGCTGGAAGTGGACCATAGCCAGTAGTAGCAGAGGTGGCAACAGCAGATACCATGAAGCAGAGTGGCAAGAACTAGGCATAGATGTGCTCAGAAAAAGCATGCCTGAGAATAGGCACTGCGGACAAAGCGGTATCCTTCACATTTCTGAAGTTGTCTTGTCACCTTCATAACCAGGAGCATTGTCTGTGAGTTCTCTGTGGCCATTCCAGCGGCTTATCGAACCTAGAAGAGAAATCGAGTACGGTGGCAGCAACTGTTAGAATAGAGAAGAAGGTTGGAGGGTGAGAGCATGCCCCACCTCTACGTCCTCGGAGTCATTGTTGGGCAGATGTGGAACTGGATTCTCCTCTCTGAGGTGGCTAGAGGAGGTCAGGTGTGTGTGTGGGGGTGGGGGGTGGGGGGGGGAGAGGGGGTAGACACGACAACACTCAGTCGTTCTTGGCAGTGGCCTTCCTCATGGCGACCAGCACGTGGCTCAGCTCCT
The DNA here is from genome assembly GCA_004026705.1 of Nesogale talazaci. Classification (NCBI taxonomy): domain Eukaryota; kingdom Metazoa; phylum Chordata; class Mammalia; order Afrosoricida; family Tenrecidae; genus Nesogale; species Nesogale talazaci. Next base: position 10,903 of record PVJH01022463.1, read on the forward strand.
CTTGGCTCGGATGTGTGTCCCCACCCATTTCTTGATGGACTTAGGTGCCCGCTTGTCCTCGGACACCTTGAGCAGCTCCACAGCCGGCGCTGGGAGCGTGTGAAGCCACGTACCTCCCGGATCAGATCCCGCATGAACTTGAAGTGCTTGCTGAGGCGCCCGCAGCGACGGCAGGCGCTCTTGTGGCCCTGGTCGAGTCCCCTGGCCATGGGGTAGCGCACAGCCAAGGCTACGGCTCTTCGGTGGCGGAAGGTGTTACATACATCATTCCGTTGGGGGCTCTGACAGCTCTCATCACAATCCGTCCATGCATCCATTGTGTCAAACACCTTTGTGCACACGTGGGATTTTATTTCTGTTTATGGTTGTGCTGTGGGGTGGTGGTGGGACCAGTCCCTGGGGAAGGACGTTATGCTTGGTAAAACAGAGGGTCAGTGCTCAAGGGGGAGACGGTCACCAAGAGGGATCGACAGAGTTGGGGTCACAGTTGTTGAGTCGTGCACGGGGTCGCTATAAGCTGAAGCTGATTTGATGATAGTTGGGGCTACTGACTCCAGATCAGCAGTGTGAAATCACCAGTCCACACGTGGGAGAAAGGGCTTTCTACTCCTGTAAAGAATTACATGATTTAAAAAACTGATCATAAGAATTATATCTGGGGCTGAGCCCCGGTGGCGTAGTGGTTGTGAGCAGGACTGCGACCCACTGGGACGGAGGTTCATTCCAGCAGTGGGGCTGGGCCTCCTACTCCCACCACCAGAGAGCAGTGATGCCCCCCCCCCCCCCCCCCCCAAAAAAAAAAAAAAGAACTATATCCTTGGAAAGTCACAGGGCAGTTTTACCCTGTCTTACACAGTTACTGTGAGTCAGTATTAACTCCATGGCAGTGAGTTTGTTTATTTTGGTTACAGTCTGTTGGGACCCTTTATCTAGATTGGCTCATTATTAGTATTTACTGAAAATTCTAATACATTATGCTGGGGAAAGTTGAGACTGCCGACTTATTCCTGTTTCCGTTTATTATTTTCCCTTGTACTTTTATTTTTGACAAATAGTTATAGAGACAAAAACCAAACTGACATTAGTGACTTCTTCCCGTCTCTGAATGCTAACCTCACGCTGTCTCTGCCTTTTGTATTCTCTGTTCATGGAGGGCTGAGTTCTTTTGGGTCATAGAAGAAGAAAAAGAGGAGGAGAAATGAAAAAAAATACTTTCTTTATAAAATACATTTCCCCCTTTTTGATAAGTTCTTGCTGGTTTGAGGACTTAACCATGTGGATCAAGGTGGTACAAATCCACTTTTCTTTTCTTCTTATCAGATCCAGTTTAATCTTTTCTAGGTTGTTTTGGTATACTGTAGATCCATCAACAAGTTCACCATGTTGTTTCCCACAGACTTGTCTTCCAGGTTAATAGTTTATAGCATTCTAGTTCACATAAGAAGGATCGGCACTGGAGGATTTATGATACCTAACCTAATTTTCCATTACTACACCTTGACCTTGGCCTTATAAGTTGTAGCCAAGAGGAAGCAATTAATTGCTCTCCAGTAGAGGCATATGACCCTATTTCACTTTAGGACAATAGCTAATAAGGTCTTGATAATTGTGATTTATCCACTGTCAGATGTGATTGCACACATCTTTCTGAAGCTGCCTTGCATTGATGGATGCAACTTGGGTGTCTGGAATCCGGTTCCAGGGCATTCTCCTTTTATCTTTAGTCTCACCAGGGCTGCTCGAGTGGGATTGATGAGGTCATTTGTCTTTCATTTTGGTCTTCTATCATGAAATATGGCAAAAATTCATTTTCTCACGAGCATGCCATTTTTCCCTCTGGTCAAACCGGCAGTCTTTTCTTTGACCGAATCAACTTGTTATCTACCAAAGCAGTGACCTTGTGCTTCCCTTTTTGTTTCTAGGAGCTCTGGTTTAGCCAAGGGGAATTCTCATCTATAAATTTACTATGAAGTCAGCTCTTTCTTTAGCCAAGACATTTGGTCTCCCTTTTAATGAATTTCAGAGAAAAATAAGTATTTGTTATAACTGATCCCCTGCAACACTTCAAACGGTCTCATCCTTTAAAGCAGAGTGACCAAACCTCTAGGCACATACTGTTGTGTTAGGAGAAGACAATACTATTTTTTTTGTATAATGTCCAGGGTTGATGGATATCTTAACTGAGTACAACTGAGGATAGCGTAGTGTGAATACTCTTCATAGAAATGAATCCTTTTTTTATTATCCATTGTCAGGATCTCAAAGTCAAGCTGTCTGTGCTTCTGAATTGTCTCAGGGAGAACATCACTGCACATACTTTAAAGTATGGGATCATAACTAACTCAGAATTTAATAGAAGAACTTAGTCCCTGGTGTCCATCTCTGTCACAATTACACAATTTTGTATACAAATATTTTCCCAATTGGCTTTTGTTTGGAAGTACCTGATTTCAATTACTATTGAACTCACATTTGTTTTTGTGTTTGTGCTTATTTATTGCTGAAATAAAGCTCTAGAAAAAAATTTTTTAAGAAAGGAGAAAGAGGAGCTTATACAAAGGGTTCAAGTAGAAAATATTTGGAAATGAATATGGCAACATGTGCGCAAATATGCTTGACACAAATGATATATTGAATGTTATAAGATCTGTAAGAGCCCCCAGTAAAATCACTGGGGGGAAAAGGACCAACTTTTAAAAATATATATATTTTTTTCTGGACGCAGGAAAATGAAGACTGCCTATTCTCAAATAAGGCATCATCTTTTGGTTGTCACATTAGATATGTCTCTTCCTTTTTATCAAAGATGATATCGTTAACAACATGATTATGATTGGTCTTTAGGGAACAGCTCATATGACCAAAGATTTACCTAGTAGTTCAAATTGAATCATATCAATCATAAGGACCCAAATGACACAGGCTCATATCTTAGACTAGAAGGACTTTAGTCTTCATGGAACCTTTCTGTTTTTTTGTTTTGTTTTGTTTTTTGTGAGCATCACTGCCCTCTGGTGGGAGTGGGAGGCCCAGCCTTGCTCCTGCAGAGCTGCTGCTGGATTTGAACCACCAAGCCTGTGGGCTGCAGTCCCGCACTCAACCACTGTGCCACCGGGGCTCAGCCTCACATGGAATGTTTCTGAATGGACCTCTCCCATGAGCTCATAAATAAGGACCCTCGAGTCCAGCATTGCTGTCCCTTGGACACGTTCACAGGGCTCTCTATGGGTGCTGCTGCCACTTGCTGGGTCCCATTGCCATGTATTTAGGACCTGAGATCGTTCCTTCATGCTGCTCCTGCCGCCTTCGAGTTCCCACAACCCTGGAGCCGTATGGCCCTCTGCAGGGTAGGGAAGAGTGGCCTCTCACCTTGGAGCTTGGTGTTGCCGTCACAACAGTAGAGGAATCACAAAGCAGTATTTGCCCAAGAGACTGCCAGAATTTGGGTGAATAAAATTGTTCTTTATTGGTTTTATTTTTTACGGTGGAGGAATCAAGCATGGGTCTATTGTGAGGGTTGAGCTGGGCATTGCTGTTGTCATTATGTTGGAACTGTTATGTCTAGTTGGTTCCAACGGAAAGCAACCCCATGTGCCACAGAGGGAGACCCTGGCAGGTTCTGCACTGCCCTCTCAGTTGTTGAGATGTTTGAGCTTGTTGTGTCAGTCACTGAGCCAGTCCTTCTCATTCAGGGCCTTCCTCCCGTTTGCTGCCCCTCCACTTTCCCTAGTCTGATGGCTTCTTCCAAACCCGGGTCTCTTCTACCCATAGGTCTGAAGTACGTGAGATGAAGTCTCACTACCCTTGCTCCTAAGGAGCGTTCTGGCTGCACTCCTTCCCTGACAGAACGGTCTATTCTTTTTGAAGTCCATGGTACTTTCAATAGTCTTTGCCAACACCATCATTCGAATGCACCTGCTTTTCTATCGTCTTCCGTATTCAATGATTAACTTTCACTTGCATATGTGGAAATTGAAAATTTCATGGCTTGGATCATGTGCACCTTTATTCTCAAAAGTAACATGCTTGCTTTTCAACTTTCAAAGAGGTTTTGTGTCTTGTGCATCAGATTTACACAATGTAGTCAATCATTTGGTCCCTTGACTCCTGCTTCCGTGAACATTAAATGTGGAGTCAAGGAAGACAAAACCCCTGACCATTTTAATCTTTTCTCTGCATTATGATGTGACCTTTAGGTGCAGTTGTTAAGATCTGGGTTTTCTTTTCACTGACTTGTAATCCATACTGAAGTCTGCGGTCCTTGACCTCCTTTAACAAGTGCTTCAAATCCTCCAACTCTCAGATGGCATCATCTGCACATTGCAGCTGCTAATCAGCCTTCCACGAGTCTTTGTTTTTTAAAACCATTTTATTGGGAACTCACACAACACTTATCACAACCCATCCATCCATCCATTGTATGTCAAATACATTTGTACATTTGTTACCCTCATCATTCTCAAAGCATTTGCTTTCTACTTAAGCCGTTGGTATCAGTTCCTTGTTTTTTCCCCTTCCTCCCCATTCCCCACTCCCTCATAAACCCTTGACAATTTAGAAATTATTATTACTTTGTCTTAGCTTACACTGTCCGATATCTCCCTTCACCCACTTCCCTGTTGTCCATATCTCAGGGAGAGGACTATATGTAGATCCTTATAATCAGTTCCCCATTTCTATACCACCATCTCTCCACCCTCCCAGTACCACCACTCTCATCACTGGTCCTGAAGGGATCATCTGTCCTGGATTCCCTGTGTCTCCAGTTCCTATCTGTACCAGTGTACATGCTCTGGTTTAGCTGGATTTGTAAGATAGAATTGGGATCATGATAGTGGGGGGTGGGGGGTGGGCGGAGAAAGGAGGAAGCATTGAAGAACTAGAGGAAAGTTGTGTGTTTCATCATTACTACACTGTGCCCTGACTGGCTTGCTTTCCTCTAATCTTGATATATAATCCAGCTTTTCGGATGATTTGCTCAGCATATAGATTGCATAAGTACAGTGGGAGGATAAATCCCTGATGCACACCTCTCCTGATTTTAAACCATGTAGTATTTCCTTGTTCTGTTCTCACAACTGCCTCTTGAGTCATTACAGGTTCCACGTGAGCACACAGAATTAATCTGGAATTCCCTCTCTTCTCAAGGCTATTCATAGTTTGGAGTGATTCGCAGAATCAAATGGGTTTTCATACTCAATGAAACACAAGGGCTGAGCCCCAGTGGTGTAGTGGTTGTGCGTGGGACTGCGGCCCACTGGGATGGAGGTTCAATTCCAGCAGTGGGGCTGGGCCTCCTACTCCCACCACCAGAGAGCAGTGATGCCCCCCCTCCACCAAAAAAAAAAAAAAAGAAACACAAGTAAACATTTTTCTGGTATTCTCTGCTTTGAACCAAGATCCATCTGATATCAGCAATGATATCCCTTGTTCCATGACCTCTTCTGAGTCCAGCCTCACCTTCTGGCATCTCCCTGTCAATATATTGCTGCAACCTTTGTTGGATGGTCTTCAGCACAATGTATTTTCATGTGAGATTGATATAGTTCTATAATTTGTGTATTCTGTTGGGTCACCTATCTTTAAAGTGGGTACAAATATGGATCTCTTCCTCTAACTAGACTATTTTAGGAGTAAAAAGAAACTTAATTTTATTTATTTTAGGAAGTTCTTCTTGCAACGGATCCAATTCTAATTAAAAACCTCTTAGAGTCTCATTCACCTTAACTTTCTGGGAAGCCAAAGACACTAAGAGCCTGAAGAATGTTTTCTTTGTTTTGGAAGATTGTTGTAATTGTAGGGTGAAACTGCCTACATTTTGAGCTAGCAGGAGCATTCACCGATTGTTTACTTTTGTATTGCTTGATGGATTTTTGTTTCACATTCAAATTGATCCTTCTCTTTTACCTCTTGCTCCTGCCATCACTAGCACTGACTGCTGTGTTTGGAGCTTCGCTGTGCTTCATGGTAGTGTCTTTGAATCAGAGAGACCACAGACACTAGAAAAACAAAGCTACAATACTCAAGAGATGTGTGATATATGGGATTGGATGCTGTTGCCTATGAGTCAAAGCATACACTATTAAATAATTTTCTAGATAGAAAATATAGTACAGTGCATACATAAGCCAGAAACACAGGAGTTTATGTATTATGGGGTATCTATATCTATATCAATCTCTCTCTCTCTCTCTCTCTCTCTACTGTGTCATGTTTTATCCCTAGCAGCTTAATTGTTTTGCATACAAGAATTTGTATTGTATGCTAGAAACTGTTACATTCATTACAATCCTTCCAGTCAGAATTTCTGGCTTCTTTTACGAGTTTACAGGCTACGAATGTTGTTTGAATGGATGCTGTACGGCACATGACACTATATGGAGGAAAGCCACTTGTATATCCCACACACTCAGTGTCTACCAAGGCCAGAAGAACCATGTCACTCATTTCCACTCACTGCCATCAAGTTGAGGCTGACTTGCAGTGACCCCTCGGCAGGCTTCTGAGACTGCACATGCTTACCGGAGTAGGAAGGCCAGTCTGTCTTTCATGGAGTGACTGGTGGTCTCACACTGCCCACCATGCAGATTGCAGACCGACACAGAAGCACTACACCACCACGGAGGGCACATAATAGGTCGAATTGCCAAGGCGGTGTAAAGTTGCTAAGGAGTCCACTGAGAAGTCAGAAAAATACATCAGGGTACAGAGACAGGAAGCAGCAATCACAGCCCGGGCTCAGGAACTAAAGATGGAGATTTTTTTTTTCTTTTTCTCTAAACTTTTTATTGTGATTTAGTAATTGGACCTCAGGTGACACCGATGTCCAACCTGTCTGGTTGTGAGCAATGTTGCAAGTTATAAAAATTCCATAGGCTACAGTAAGTAAAATACACCAAGCCAACTACCTTTTCCAAGGTGAATTTTTTCCAATCACATCCAGTAAAATGACTTGGGTTACAGAGGTACCAGCATTTACAGATTTATTTTTCTATTTTGGGGCACTTCAGTTGCTGTTGTGAATAGCACTTTGATGAACAGGGGCATTCCTCTATTCATGTCGTGGCCATTCGTTCTCTGGGGTATTTACCAAACCCAGGTGTGGCTATTTCTATTCCCCACTCTTGGGGGAAGCAGTGTCCTGAGTCCCACCAGGGTTACTCTGCTTTCCAGGGCTCCAGCCTTGCTGCATTGGCGCTGATGTTTGTTGTGTCTATTACTGGGAAGCTTGTTAGTGTGAGGGGAGATCTCTCTCGTTTTGACTCGCGTCTCTAGTCTCATGGCTGTTGACCAGGAACATGTCTTCAGACATTTTGGGGCTGTCCGATTTGCCCATTTTAAATTGGATTATTTGTCTTTTTGGTGTTGACGTGTTAAGGTTTTCTACGATGCTCGAGTAGAGTTCCCCCCAGCCCCCCAGTCTATGAGTTCTTTTTGAACTCTTCTGGAGAAATTTGGTGCACCTGTATGTCTAATGTTTTCCTTCAATTTTTTCCAATATTTTATCTGAAAAAAAATTAGCATTACAGTAATGAATTTTACAGTGAAGACCTGTCTACTCACTACCTAGATACTACTGTTTTATTTTATCGTATTTTCTTTTTTTAAAATCATTTTATTGGGAGCTCATAGATCACTTTTCACAATATACCGTGCTGAGCACCTTCACATCCCTGCTGCCATTATCATTCTCCAAACATCTGCTTTTCCACTTGAGCCTTTGATATCAGTTTTTCATGTCTAATTTTTAGGTAGCCCCGGTCATCTGGATTGTCACTTATTGTTTGTGTGTCTTCCATCATGTTTAATGATGTGTTTATGCCATGTGGTAGGTCCCCTAAATTTGTCCCTATTTTCTCACCGATAATCATCTTTAAAGCTGTAGGTTTTACCTTTACCTCTTTGATTCTTCTTGAGTTCGCTTTTATACACGGTGTGAGATATGGGTCCTGCTTTGCACTTCTGCAGAGGCATAGTTGAGTTTTCCAGCACCATCTATTAAAGAGACTGCCTCTTCCCCATTTAATGTACTTGTGTCCTTTGTCACAGATGAGCTGCCTTTATTTCTGGGTTTTTAATGTTGTTCCATTTGTCTCTCTATGTCTTCTGTACTAGTCCCAGGCTGTTTTGACTACTTTGGTTTTTGAGAGCGGGAAGTGAGAGGCTTCTTCCTCATAGATGAGTGTTGTCTACATCTGCCTTTGACACCTGTGCTCCCCCCCCTCCCCCCCTTGTCTTCGGCTTGGTCCCTTTGTGCTGACCTTCCCTGGAGTGTGTGCTTACCTTCTAGTTGGTGATTTTCCCTCCCTTCCCTTTCACTCCTGGTGACCTTCAAAGGATGTTTCCTTCTGCCTGTAAGCTTTATCTTGACTTCAAACATACTGTGCCAGGCACCTTCACTTGTCCGCTGCTATTATCATTCTCCAATCATCTGCCTTTCCCCTTGAGCCCCTAGTATCGGCTTTTCCATCCCTTCTCCTCCTCCCCTGTTCTCTCCTTCCCACCAATCCTCAATACTTTATAGATTATTGTTCTTCTGTCATATCTTACACTGCCCAACCTCTCCCCCAACTCACTCCTTTGATGCCTGTCCTTCAAATAGGAGCTTATGTGTCTATCCTTGCAGTTGGATCCGTCTCTCTACCCCACCTTCTCTCCATCCTTCCAGCACCTCCAATCTAACCACTGGTCTCTCCATATCTCCAGCTCCCCTCTCTACTAGTGTACCTTCTCCAGTCCATCTGGATTTGTAAGGTAGAGTTGGGACCATGATGGTTGGTGGGGAGGAAGGCTTCAGGAACTAGAGGAAACTTCACTTTTTATGAGCACTGGTGTCATCCAATATTTGCCCTTTGGTGATTGACTCACTTTGCCCAGCATTTGGTCCTTCAAGTTCATCCATGATAGGAGGTGTTTTGGAAACTCATTGCTGTTCTTGAACATGGAGTATTCTATTGTGTATATGGGTGGGATCCAGCTCCACATCCAGATGGGTCCTCAGTGAAGACTGTGTAATTGAAGGGAAGAAATGAAGAGACAGACAAACGTTTTGGGGTGTCCATGGTATTAGGAACCAGGTCCAAGCAGAGAGAGAAAATGTATTCTTACATTGATTTATGTAGTTGTTTGGGCCGGGTTTGAACCAGGTAGCCCCCTGGACCAGGCAGCCCCTCAAATCAGGCAGCCCCTTGCACCCTTTTGCACCAGCCTCACAAGAAGGAGATAAACAACTTGTTGAACTTTGTAACCCCTGCCTCTGGCATTTCACAGAGCTGATCTCTCCGGCTGGTTCTGTAAAGCCTCTTCCCTCAGTGTTCCAGGAGGTGGATCTGTGGAAGACAAGATGTATCACAGACCGACCCTATCCTGACTCAGACCCTGCAACTGCAACATCAGAAAGCCTCATTCCCCTTATACACATGTCCTTGGCTCAAGTCCTATATGGGTCCCACTGCCTCACTGCTAGGAGCGGCTTCCCTGGCCTCACTTCGGGCCTCGGAACCCTCCCAGGAGCTCAAGAAAAGCTCCTGTCGATTTCTCTGCTGTCCCTCCCTTTCCCCAAAGTCCTTCCCTACCTCCAATAAAGCCCATCTTTACTTTTCATTCCTAACTGAGCTCTGTCTCCTTTCTACGCCCCGTCTCAACTTCTCAGTCGTCTGGGGCATGCAAGCCATGACAAGCACATACATCACAGGAAGGGGTTGTAGTAGACAAGGCATACATGTAGCATGAGGGCATGAGCTAGGGATATGCATGCAATAGGAAGGGAGGCACTCGAGGCATACAAACGACAGGCAGGTACATATATAACAAGATGGGTGGGCTCTGGAGTTAACATAGTGACCCACCTTGGTCATCCCTGAGCTGGCTTGACTTTCGCTGCCCCTGACCTCTCCTCCAAGGGGAACAATCCATGTCCTTATCAGAAGGAGTAGGTTCTACTTCGTGTGGGGCAGACAATAGGGTCTTATTGCTCTCATGGCAGACAACCTTCAGGCAAGTAGCCTACAAGCAGGTAACCTTCAAACACATACAGTAGCAACCATGTGCTTGTAAGCACCTTAAGATTGGCATTCTTATGGGCATCTCTCGGGGTGTAACTTTTACTTAGGCAATGTGAGTGTGACACAGTTCTTAACTTAGGTCAAAGTGGAGGTCTTCCACTACAGGAGCCCTGGCCTCCCAGCCTCCTTAATGTCCAAGCACAGAGAATTTCCCCCCATACATTCTGCCCTCAGTCCTGTGGTTCTGTTTCCCACACAGATGTACCATTGTCTGTTTATCCATTCATCCACTGATAGGTCCTTAAGTATTTTCCCCCATCTTGTTGCTGGGGTGGATGCAGGAATGTGGAGGACGGGGTCTGAATTCCAGGAGGAGGCTGTGCTAGGTTGGGGCTGGTGTCACTGGTGTGGAAGGCACCCTGAAGATCAAAGACGCAGGCTTTCTAGATGGGGATGCATCTTGCCTGTGGCTTGTTTCGAGCAAATGTGAATTGCAGTTCTTATCTCAGTACCACCGATAGCATAGAAAGATGATTTAGAGGCGGAGAGATTGGAGTTTACCAACTGAGTGGTATCTACAATAAATGACAGTCGAGCGGTGGGCAGACTGACCTCCTTTGGTTTCCCTATTCCCCAGAGGCAGGCATCAGACATGCCTCCCTTCTCCCTATTTTTCTACCCATTCTGACATCAACTGGTCCTCCCACGCCACGCTCCTTCTATGCTGGGTTCACGAATTCATTGCAATGGCCACACAGACAATGTTCACAATTAACGGGGCTTACTAGGGAAGTTAATAGGTTACCACAAGTCAGGATCAGCCAACAGTAAGGGGGCAGCTATTGGTCTCCAAAGCCAGCATTCAAACCTCTCTGTGATCCTCCATCTCTCAGTTACATGATCCCTGGGCCTTGGCCTCCGTAGGCCAGGATGCTGGCCTGCCTGCCGTTCTGTCTCCCAGCTGCATAGTCTTGGCACCGCTCCTCTGAGTCCCTGCGCCACAATCTGGGATGCATCTGGTGTCAGCGGCCTCAGCCACATCAGACAGATGGGTTGGATGGGCTCTTGCAGGATCCCCAGAGACTCTCTCTTCCCTGCTGCTGCTTCAAAGGTGGCTCATCCTTAGAGCCAGGAGGTAGTCGTGATAGCCGCCTCCTTATAGCCAGGGAGAGGACCCACCCCCTCTACTGGTGTTCGACACCCCCTGTTCGCATGGCACCCTCCCCCCACCCCGCCCCCATGTCATTTGGTAGGATTTTCAGAGACCTGCCTGGATAGAAGAGCTTCATGAGGAGATTCCACTGCGTTGGTCCTTTGTACAGGCAAGTCCTGCAAGCCTTCAATTGTTTTAGGGATAATCTAGTGACTTAAGGGAGAAAATCTTATTTTATTTTGTTTTTGGGGCAGCATCACTGCTCTCCGGCGGTGGGAGTAGGAGGCCCAGCCCCACTGCTGGAATTGAACCTCCCAGTGAGCCGCAGTCCTGCGGACAACCTCTATGCCACCGGGGCTCAGCCCGAAAATCTTATTAGAAAATGAGATTTATGTAAGTCTGGGAACAGTAGAGAAACAAATCCACAGAAACTCATATGTATAAGAGAGCATTTTATATAAACAGTAAGTGTACATTAAGAAAGCATCCCAACCCAGTGCTATCCAAGCCCTTAAGTCCAACATTAGCCCACATCTCTGACGCTGATCTGCAAAGTCCTCCTCAATCTCACAAAACACTCAATGATGCCAACGGCAGGAGAAAAGCCAAATCAATGAGCGAGTAAGCGTCTCAGTGCTGGCAGGGGTCTCCATGGCTGCTCCTGCACCCAGGGCTGCATCAGGGTAGGTCCATGTGGCTGCTCCTCAGGGATGTCTCAAGGAAGTGAATTTTGCCCGCTGAAGCAGGGACCTGGCTAAGGCAGCTGCACCCTGGTCTGACCACCAGAAAGCAAGAGACGGGAGAACTAGAAAGGTGAGCCTCACTGAGCCCTTTATCTCTCTGCCCTTCAATTAACCCCACGTGTATTTATCGGCCAGGTTGGCACAATAAACATGATCTTTCTCAATATTTAAGAGGTCACTGGGAGACGAGGCAGATTAAGCATCACAGGCTTTGTGGCTGAGGGCAAGGCTTGGAAGCAGACAAGGCATTGGATAGGAGAACCCATGGAAGAAGGGGTTCCCGTAGAAGGAGTAGGAGGTAAACTTAACCCTTTAGTGGACTGAGTGTGAAAGTCCTCAAGGTAAATCTTGAACTACTCAGGCCTTTGGGCTTTCCAGGGAGAAGCCATGTGACTCATTAGAGTACAGGCTTCCTGGGAACCAGTGAACTCTTAGATATTTTATCTTCACAGTAACCAGGACACTGTGTCATTCTTTCTTTTGAAGGCATTCTTTTATAGGCAAGTGCATTTGAGAAAGGCCACATCTGTTTCCCCTTCTTGAAGACACAACCACTGATGCTATAGCTTATTAAGAGTCTCTGAGAATCCCAAGGTAAGAAATGTAGTTTGGCATGTTTCACAGATTTTTATTTTATTTTAAAATAAAGTTTTACTGGGGGTTCATACAACTCTTTTTTTTTTAACAACTCAACACAATGTATATATCCACTCATTGTGTCCAGCACACTTGTAAATTTGTTGCCATCATCATTTTCAAAACGTTTTCTTTCTACTTGAGTTCTTGGTATCAGCTCCTCATTTCCACCCCTCCCCCATGAACCCTTGATAATTTATAAATTATTATTACTTTTCCATGTCTTAAACTGACCGATGTCTCCCTTTACTCACTTTTCTGTTGCCCATTCTCCTGAGAGGGGGTTATAAGTAGATCATTGGGATTGGTTCTCCCTTTCTGTCCCCACCTCCCCCTTACCCTCTTGGTATGGCTACTGTCAATATTGGTTCCAAGGGTTTTATCTGTCCTGTATTCCCTGAATTTCAATGCTTATCTGTACCCATTTACATGTTCGGGCCTAGCCAGATTTGTAAGGTAGAATTTTTAAGGTTAGATAGTGGGGGTGTGTCAGGGGAGCCAGCCCCTAACATATCATCATGGGTCCAGTAGGCATAATTGTACAGCAGTAATAAGCAAAGATTATAGTAAAGTCATAGAAAATATGAGAGATAGAAATCATGGAGTCAGACACATTTCAGGATAGCATGCTCACCTCAGTCCTGCTTGGTGGTCCACGTGGAGAGAGAGAGAGGGCAGGAGGAGGAAAGGCATGGGGAGAGGGAACAGGGGAGAGAGGGAGGTGAAAGAGAGGAGTTGGGGAGGAAAGGTGACCCAGACAGAGCTCCTTTATAGCTGACCAAGCCTTATAGATCTTTTGGGTATACACAAGCCCCCTTCTTACAGGTAAGTACATGCATCACAGGAAAGGGTTTGCTATAGGTAATACAGCAATGAGGGGGATGGACTAGGGACATACACGCAATAGGAAGCGGCGATATTGGGGTCCCACATGTGACAAGATGGGCGGACCCCAGATTCATGAATGCAGCCTAACTTTGGATGTCACTGAACAGATATGACTTGTTCTCTGGCTTTTCATAGAGATCATTAACAGTAGGGTGTGAACCCCACCTACGGGCACCAGATGGATGCTTAAAACCTTCAGGGAGAGGTAATCTATTGTATATAACATCAGGGAATGGGGCCTGTCCATTGTGTGAGCAACAATGGTGTCTGTACTCTCTGAGTAGCTGGAGTCTTCAGGAGATATCTGACAATCATTTACCATATGTTGCAAGCAGTTAAGTTTGGCATAATTCTGAGGGAGACAACTTGGGAGAAAGCTTCTTATAATCCCACAGGGATGAGGGAACATTAAAGAATTCCAGGAAAGCTGTGTGCTTCAGTTCTACAGTGTACCTTGATTGGCCCTTCTTCTCCTCATGATCCATCTGTAAGGGATGTCCAGTGATCTACAGATGGGCTTTAGGTCTCCACTCCACACTCTCCCTCATTCACAATGACAAGATTTTCTGTCCTGGTCTTTGATGCCTGAAACCCAAACCCATTGACAGCTGACGATCACACAGGCTGGTGTGCTTTCTTCATGTGGGCTGTGTTGCTTCTCAGCTACATGGCTGCTTGTTTACCTTCAAGCTTTTAAGACCCCAGATGTTAAATCTTTTGATAGCCAGGCACCACCAGCTTTCTTCACCACATTTTCTTATTCACCTGCTTTGTCTTCAGCAATCCTGTGAAGAAGATGAGCATCATGGAGTGCCAGGTTATGAGAACAAAGTAGTCTTGCACTGAGGGAGTCTTGAGTGGAGGCCCAGTGCCCCTCTGCTAACTTAATACTAAACCTATAAATATATGTTCATACATCTATTTCTCTGTCCTCATATGTAAATGTATTTGCATATATGTACATGCCTGTATTTAGACCTCTATAAATGTCCTTTGTCTCCTAGTTCTTTCTTCTATTTCCTATTGCTTTCATCTTGCCCCACTATCATGTTTAGCCTTCATTTGGGTTAAAGTAATTCCTCTTGGTCGCATTGCCCTTTATTAAGCCCTACCAGGCCTCCTACACCCTCTTCACCATCCATTTCAGGTCACTTGTTCCCTTTTTGCTAACACCACTTCCTTCCCCTCCCTGCCTCTCATCCCCTTCTCCCGTGTTCCCCCAGTACTGTCAGTCCCATTTTTTTCCTCCTCTAGATTGTTTATTCCACCTATCTTATCTAGATAGACATGCAGAGATAATAATATGCACAAAAACAAGACAGAGCAAGACAAAGCAACAAAAGAAAACAACAACAAAATCCAATCACCCCCCAACATAAAGGCCTATAAATAGTTCAAGGTGTGTTTGTTTTTGTTGACCTTTAGGAGTGCTTTCCAGTCCAGTCTGTTGGGGTGCCAGACCCTGGCCCCATAGTCTACTTTTGGTATTCCCTGGGGACTTCCTTGCTCTGCTCCCTTTGGCGTTCTGCTGCACACCTTTAGTGTTTTGCCTCAGTGCGGTGGGGTCAGATCAGGCACAGTTCCTGCACTGTGTCTCCAGTGTTGTCTTCTGCAATGATATGGGTCAGTGAGGGACATCATGTCTCATGGTGGGGCCGGCCCTATGGTCCTTTCTGTGCATTGGCTGCTCTGAGCAGGAAGAGTGTCCCCAGGCTTGGTCAGCCAGGATGTGCTTCACTCTCTCTCCTTCCCCCTTTGTTTGCTCCTGGAGGCTCTGATCAGACATGTACTGAAGAGTACTGCTTCTGAAGTGAAGTCTTCTTGAGAAGGGCGAGGAGGGGGGTGGCGGATTTGTCCACATCATTGGGATTGGGGCCAGCTGGCTCCCCCCATGTTTCACAGGTTTAAGTGACAATAGACCTCTCACTTGTTCACCTCTTCTGCAACACTAGTGCTCCACGGAGTCGCGTTTGAAGTGGGAGCCAATGTCTGTGGGCAGAAGCAACAGGAGGCTTAGCAACAGGGCCAGAGAGGCCAACAGTTGCCAGGAAAGAGCTCCTTTTCTGAGAGGGTGATCATAGCTGGTGGATCTGTTTCACACTGTCCCGTCAGGCATGGTTCAGTGATTCTCCAGATGCTGCAATATTTTAGGGCTTCTTATTTCTGGGAGTCTTCTTATCTTCAAGCTCCACTCATTAAGATGAATTGAAGGGGCCTTTGTGCCTTGTAACTGAGAGTCTGACTAATGTAACAAGATGTTAGATGTGACTTTCTGCTTGTCTCCCCAGAACAACAGGGCAGGTGACAAATGTCCTGAGGGGGTGAAGGACCACTTCTGTGCAACGTGCTCAGAGGCTGTGGGGCTGGTGTTGCATGAGCCCCTTGCCTGCTTCCGATGAGGCTGAGGAGGAGGAAGAATTCATCATGGAGAGAGTGGTCCATGTCCTCTTGGTGGGATGGATGGGGAGAGGATGCTTTCCATGGTCTTAGGCTGCAGGAAGAGAGCTTCAGAGCTTGGGGGAATGTAGGATCTGTTACCTTTTCCATGTTGGGTTCAGTTGGCAGAGTGAGACAAGACAATAAAACTGGATGAAGGAACTGTCTTACTAATAGAGGGCTAAGAGATAGACTGGCAAGGACTCAGGGAAGGAAGTGAGTCAAGACTTATTAAAAAAATAAAGTAAGGACTCCTTGGAGGGGCAGGCATCCAGCTAGAGGCTGAGTCAAAGCGTTGGTGGCCAGCTGGAGGAGGCTGCAGGAGGGTCTTCAGTGGGGAGGGGTTTGGGAAGGTGAAGAAGATTTCAGATTTCAGCTGTCCCATGTAGACCAGCAGTTCTCAACCTGTGGTTCTTGACCCCTTTGGGAGTGGAATGACCACAGGGGTCACCTGATTCATAACAGTCGCAAAATGACAGTGATGAAGTAGCAATGAAAATAATTTTATGGTTGGGGTGTCCCCACAACACGAGGAAACTGCATGAAAGGGTCATGGCATTAAGAAGGTTGAGAATCCCTGATGTAGACCAAATTTCCATGTCTCTCTCTTCCCTTCCTACTGCTTCCCCAGAGGAACTCTGGTGGCACTCTGGGAAAAGCACTGGGCTCTGTCCATAAGGCTAGTGGTTCAAACCCACCAGGAGCTCTGAGGAAGAAAGGTGGGACTGTCTGTTCCCATAAAGATGCACAGTCTTGGAAACTACACAGAGTCACTGGAGTCAGAACAGACTTGATGGTAGTGGATTTGGTTTGGTTCAGATGATGATTCCCTTAAGGGGAAGGAGGCTTAAAAGGTGTTGTGTTCTTCCCTTCTGCCTTCAACCTCACTGCCCTTTTCCTGACAGGAGTAGTGGAGTTTTAATGGAATGAGAATTTGGATATCTGCTGTTGGACCAGAGTAGAATTTTTATGTGAAAATGAATTTCAAAAGACTTGTATCACCAGAATGGTTGGAGAATCAACAAGCCTAGAAGCAGGAGGGAGGAAGTCTATCCAGTGAGTTTTGCAGAAGGAGCCCAGCTTTTGTCTTGTTCATGCAGTATAGGAGGAATATGGTTGATAAATGCCACCCACTTTGCTCTGACTTGTGACGACCTCTTGGTGGGTGACAGGACAGAACGCTCTCTGGTCCTGTGTCATCCTCACAATCGTTCTGTTTGAGGCCATGCCTGCAGCCACCATCTCATCCACCTTTGTGAGTGGCATCCTCTTTTCTTCACTCATCCCATCAGAGAGGCTCACTCTGCTCAGAGGAGGTGGCAGGCTTCTTCCCCAGTTGTATTTTGAGGGCCTTTTCGCCTGAGGGGCTCCTCTCCTGCCACTAAGTCTGAAATGTTCCCTTGCTATTCATAAGATTTTCGGTGGCTAATCCTTCAGAAGCAGACCGTCTATTCCTGCCTTCAGGAAACATGCAGTCAATTAGAGGAAGAAATAGAATGTCTGGCAAGTTGACTCTGTGAACCACTTCTCCTGGTCAGGAGACCTGAACTGGTTCGAGTCTGGCTGCCCTTCTGAACACAGTGAGCAAAGTCCATAGACGAATCCTCACCGAAAGGGAGAAAATACAGAAGAGAAGTTCAAATTTGCATGGAACCCAGCTTTCGTGGAGCCGTGGAGACTGGATGCCTCACTGGCACTATTGCCCCGAGAATCTCTAGATCTTTTTAAACCAAATACAGCCCCTGATATCTTCTTAAAGCCAAGCAGCAGTTTAACTTAACTTGTTAAGAATGCTTGTCTTGAGCATTGCGCTTTTTTAGGACCGGTCTCTATAGGATCAAACTGACGACAGCAACTCAAAAGACTCAAGAGGACATTAAGGGGATATATAGCCAAGGTTATGGAGCTGTAGACGTCATTATACGTATGAAAGAAGCATGCTCTCCAGGTTGAGAAGTTCATTCTAGCTTGGAGGTTTCTTATCTAAGTTGCCTAAGAGGCACAGTGGTGGTAGTTGTGGGACTTGTCAAAATACCCCATTACTTGTAGAGCTGATTGAGTAGGTCTAGGTGAGGGTCCAGGAAATTGCATTTTAAGAAACATTTAATTCTATGAGTTGTCCATGGAGAAATAATAACCAACACACACAAACACACACCACACCTCAAATCAATTTAAACCCCTTGGGTTATATGTTACAAAGCTGCACAATGTTTTCTCCAGAATCTGGAATCTTACTACCCATATGGATGGAACCGAGTTTCTGCCTATTTCTTAAGGTATCAAAAGTGAATATATATAAAAGTGAATATATATAAAAGTGAATATATATAAAAGTGAATATATATATATATATATATATATATATATATATACCTATTGAATATATTCTTCAATTTGAAGAGCATGTGAGGGTGTGTTTGCCTTAAAATATAGGAGAAACCAAATTTACTTTGGGCCCTTCAAAGGCCTGTGAAGACAGAGGCAGTCATCTTCCAGGGTAGATCCTAAGGCTCTGAGTTCTGACAGCCCTGCTTCTCCCAGGAGCAAACTAGTTTCAGGGTGGAAGCCAAAGGAGTTCATGTATTGAATGATGGTTTCTGATTGATGTGCGCATCCTCGAGCAGGACCAGCTGAGAGAATCTTTACAAAAGCACCCACAGGAAGAATGGGTTATCGCGGAGTAGATGCTTGGAAGAGACACATGAGCTGAACACGTGTGTGGGGGGAAATGCACAACTGTGCCTGTGCCAAACCAGGTTTGACAGAGGATATCAGTACATGGCTGTTTATTGCAAAGACATCCATGAATGTGGTGTGGCACACAGAGGACAATGTCATGCAAATTTTATAAATATAACCAAAGGGCTCCAAGGAATGAGCTGGGGGACCTTGGGGCTGAGGACTGTCTTGGGGGACATCAAGGTCCTCAAGGACATGGTTCTATTTGGTGAGTAGTGACAGAAGGTGGTGAGCAGCCACAGATGTCCTTCTCTCCTCGTCTTGGGGAAGAGAGTGATGAAACCGGAGGCACAATTAGCCAGTCGCCCTGAACTGCAATACTAGCATATGCATAGCTTGGAATCACCAATGACTTGACATGGAAGGAGCAGCACTTGTCCAAGGATAAAGTCCAGAAGTGTTGGGGGTGGGGGGGTGGGCGAATGGAGGCCCCTGGTGAGGAAGTGAGATTAGGAATGTGATGTTGTGGTGATTGTAATAAATTATATGAAACCAGACATGTATGGAATTGCTGCATGAAAAACTGCAAACTTTCACTCAATTCACAATAAAAGGTTAAAACAAAAACACATGCAGGAGAAAATGGGCTGTAAATGTGCAAGCACAGTTTTGTTCTGTTTTCACGTAACATGTTTACTAAGGTAAAATAAGCAGCCTTAGTGGTCTAGTGGCTTACAAACTGGGTTGCTAACTACAAGGTCAGTAGTTTGAAACCACTAGCTGGTCCTAGGGAAAAAAAAATAAGACTTTTGGCTCCTGTAAATATTTCAATATTTATAGTCAAAGCATCCACAAGGACAGTTCTATTCTGTTTGATAGAGTTGGAATCTATTTGATGGCAGCGAGTTTGGATTTTGGTAATTTGGGAAAACATATAGAACTGAAAGTTTACTGCTTGAACATTTTAAGTGAACAGATCAGTGGTGTGAGTTATTTAAACCATGCTGGGTTACAAACCACCAATGATGATTTCTAACGTTTTTCACCAGGTCAAATAAAAGCTCAGTAGACCTTCAGAGTTAACTCCCATTTCTCCTTCCTCCACCCCCAGGAAACCCACTAATAGAATGTTGTCTCTATCAAGCAGGAAGTTTTAGTTCCTATTTTGCCATTTGTCATGGAAGTTTGGACAAGGCCTTGGCTTTTCTTTTACTTCCCTGTCAGCCTTTTCTCCTTTAGAATTATTGTGAGAGATAATTAATGAAACTCTATTTTAAACCCTTGAAAACTTTGTAAAGATGAGTTGTTTCTGAAAGTATGAATCCTGTTGTCCATTAAAAACACAAAGTGGAATAAGTTAGAGATTATTACAAGATACTAGATTCAGTCCAGTATTACATTACAGGGTATTATCTGTATTGTAGAGTTTATTTCCCTTTGTACATGGGTTTAACTCAGTTTACAAGTGTGGTATGGTAGAAAAACATTTTAAAATTTTAACACAGGGACAAAGGCCACTGGAAAATAGATCTTATGCATATTTAGAAAGCTGAGTAGGCTTTTAAAGATAAGTGTGCAGAAGCATGCTTAGCAACAGACTATAGACTTTTGGTTATTAATTTGCTAAGGGGCCTTGAGCCATGAATATAGATGACAGTCTATGAGAAATTGACACATATATTCAAATTAGGGCAATAGATCACCACAGCCAAGCTATGGTGCAAGATGATGGCCTTAAATATTTAACATCATGCTATGCCCTATAATTACATGTATCGCATTATAGTAATAGGAGCAGATTAATGAAAATGACATCAAGCAAGAATGAATGGTAGCTATTCAGCACTGATGTTCAGATGGCCACCTGGAAAGTCATTTTTCTCAAAGTCCTATTCCTTATGGATTGTAGAAATGTCAATTGTTTTTACAGAATTTTCATTTCAAGAAGCAGTTAACCATAATCCCCAGAGAACTCATCCTTAACAGACTACAATAAAACTTGGAATTAATGGTGATGACATTTTACACCTAAATTACTGCCTTCGTGCTATAAATAATTACCCTGCTATCCCTATGCAAGGAATTTTCAAATTTTTGCTCTCCATTCCTGTCTTATCTCTCATCTGTCCTGTTTGACTATGTTGTCTCTTATAACTACACTCAAGAGACTGACTTTATAATTTTCTGCTTAAAAAACTCTCCTTCTTCTATGCAGCACTTGTATGGTAAATCAGCCGAAATAATTTTTTAATATACTATATTCAAAAGCCATCTATTGACTTCTTCACGTTAGGGATGAATAGCGGCTATGTGCTAGTCCATCTTGGTATTTATACAATTCCTTCCCTTCTCTCTATTTCTGTCTTATTCTTCAGATGTGACCCTCTAGTCTTCGCCCCCTCTGATCACTTCATCTCTGATGGTTTGTCTTTCTGTAGTAACTTGCATGTCGCTGTGATGTTGGAAATGGTGCCACTGCGGTTTCAAACACCAGCAGGGTCATCCATGGTGGGCAGATGGCAGCAAAGCTTCCAGACTAAGACAGACTAGGGGGAAAGTCCTGGAATTTTTTAAAAAAAAAAAAGAAAGAAAAGAAACTCCCTGCCCCCCTCCCTGGAAATTTACGTATTAAAATTAACCAGTGAAAGCCCTAGAGGCCCCAATGGAAGATTATCTGCCAGTGTACTGGAAGATGAGTTCCCTAGGTTGGAAAAGCCCATGGCTAGTAAGATGATTTTGACTTATCGAACAGGACAGCTCCATCAAGATTTCTGAGGCTGTACATCCTTGGAGGAGCAGGCAGTCTGATCTTTCTCCTTCTGGGGTTGGGTAGCGTGGCCAGTGGTTTACAACTGCTTAATCCTCTGTGCCACCATGGGTCCTTCCCTTGTTGGAAGCCATCCAGAATACAAGAAGGCAGCCTTTCCTTTTTCAAAGAATCATGTTATTGAGGTTCACACAACTCTCATCATGATCAATATATACAGCAATTGTGTGCGGTCCACATTTGCACATTTGTTACCATCACCATTTTCAAAACATCCTCTTTCCACTTAGGCCCTCTGTATCAGCTCCCCATATTCCCCCTCCCTCCCCACCCCTCCCCCCATGAACCATTAATAATTTACAAATTTTTATTATTTTATCATATCTTACACTGTCCAATGTCTCCTTTCACCCACTTCCCTCTTCTTTATACCCTACGGAGGAGATTACACATAGATTCCTACAATTGGTTCCCTCATTTTATTCCACTTTCCCTCCACCTTCCTGGTATCACCACTCTCACCACTGATCCTGAAGGGATTATCTGTCCTGAATTCCCCATGTTTTCGGTTCCTATCTGTACCAGTGTACATCCCCTAGTGTAGCTGGATTTGTAAGGTAGACCTGAGATCATGATAGTGGGTGGGAAGAAGCATTGAAGAACTAGAGGAAAGTTGCATATTTCATTGTTGCTACACTGTATCTTGACTGGCTTGTCTCCTCCCTGCGACCCTTCCATAAGGGCATGTCACTTCACCTATTGATGGACTTTGGGTCTCCAATCTGTACTACCCCTCATTTATAATAATATAATTTTTTAGTTCTTTGATGCCTGATACCTGATGTGCTTCTTTTCATGTGGACTTTGTTGCTTCCGAGCTAGATGGCTGCTTGCTTATTTCAAGCCTTTAAGACCCCAGATGTTACATCTTTTGATAGCCAGGCACCATCAGCTTACTTCACCACATTTGCTTATGCACACATTTGTCATCAGTGATCATATAAGGAAAGTGGGCATACAATGTTATGATTTTTAGTTCTTTGAAGCCTGATAACTGATCCCTTTGAAACCTTGTGGTTGCACAAGCTGGTGTGCTTCTTTGATATGGAAAAGGAAAATGCAAGACTACCCCCCCCCCTCCGGTCTTAAGTACTAATTAATTGTGATCTTCATTGTGATCAATAGGAAACTCCCTGTCTAAGGCAGAAAAATTTATGAGCTCCAGAAAAAAACAAGACAGTTCTATCAAATTCCGCCTCTCTTCCATGTTGCTTCTGAGCTAGATGCCTGTATGTTTATTTTAAAGCCTTTAAGACCCCAGATACTACATCCTTTGATAGCCAGGCACCATCAACTTTCTTCACCACTTTTACTTATACACACATTTATCTTCAGCGATCGTGTCAGGAAGGTAAGCATCATGGAATGCCAATTTAATAGAACAAAATTTTCTCTCATTGAGGAAGTACTTGAGTGAAGGTCCAATGGAAGGCAGGATTTTCCTTCTACTGTCCATGTATTCACCAGGAGTTCCCCATTCTCCACATCATGGGAGTCACTTCCCTCTCAAGGACGTATTTGTGAATGGACTGGTCTCCCTTAGCCATCTCATGGACTTGTGCATGGCATGGCCTCTCTACCTGTGTCCTTTGTTAAAGGCTTTAAGAACTTTAAGAACTTAGGCTTTAATGATGGGCTGGGAAAGGAAAAGCACAAACAAGTTTTTATGTACCTGATTTCGCATGGCTCCCAGTCCCCATGGGACTGCACCTTTCTACCTTTTTTAAGCTCTCATGCTCAGCATTGGATGTCGGCAGCAGTGAGCTGGGGAGATGAGAGAGGCTGGCCCAGTCTCTGACGGAATAGCCTTGAACTTTTGAGCCGTGTGTGGCGACTGAGAACTAGAGGAGAGCATTCTTCTATCCAGTGAGTGAAAAGTGTCTTCAAAGAATTCCCCAGTGCCATCCAGAATCCAGGTCCCAGTGTTTTCCAGAAGAGGCCCCTCGGTGTAGTGGTTATGCGTTGGGCTGCAATCTTCACGGTTGATAGTTTGAAACCAGCAGCAGTGAGTTTGAGGGAGAAAGACTGGGTTTCTTACTCCTGTAAACAGGTACAGTCTCAATCCCAAAGGGATCTCGATGAGTCAGCCTTGAGTTTGGAGATTTGAGCGTTTTCCAGAGCGAGATCTTCCTTTGAGGCCCTTCCAATGGGGCCGCAGAGTTACTCACAGTGCATAGAAATGGACTCTAAAGAATACCTTTCAATTTTGACTTGGGTGGTCTTGTTCTAAGGAGTTCCTGCAAACTATAATTGTAAGCAGAAGTTTTAAATTCATAAATGCTTTCCAAAACATGGACTTCTCCCATTCTGGTGAAAGCACCCACCTGGGCTCTTTGGAAGTCCTTGGAGTCTCCCTCATTGGGGTGAAATTTCTCAAAGCAGAGATCCTTTTGTTTGGGAGCGCAAGGCTGCTAGAGTATGGCAACCCCACAGTTTCCTCTTCTTGACCTTGGTTACCACTTCTTGGGCACTTTGCATTAAACTATAACGTTTAAGTATATGAAAGTGTGGTACATTTTCATGAAATTCAATAAAACGCATTTGAGATTCAAAGGAACATCCAAGTCCCTAATCTGCCCACCCACACTTACCCCAACTTTCCCCCAAGGCTAGAGGTTTATCTTATACAGTGAAACCTGCGAGAACTGGAATTTGATAGGACTGTCTTTTTTTTTTTTTCCCCTCGGGCTCATACATTTTTCTGCCTTCGACAAGGAGTTTCCTATTGATCACTATGAAGATCACTATTAATCAGTACTTAAGACCCTGCGGTCGTCTTGCATTTTCCTCTTCTGACAGGTTTCCACTTTCCGCAGGCTCCGTGTGTTAGTCTGGGTAAACTAGAGAAACAAATTTCATAGTTACGCATATGGATATAAGGGCAAGGTTTATATACACGAGGAATGGGACCTTGAGAAAGCACACCAACCCAGTCCAGTTCAAAGTCATAAGTCTGATATTAGCCCATATGCCCAATATCAGTCTATAAAGTCTTCTTCCGACTCATGAAGTCACAGGCCAGTGGGTGCAGAGTCCCAGTGCTGGCAGGGATCCCCTCAGGGCTCCTCGCTTCCAGGGCTCAGGGTCCATCAACAACATCCAGTGGTGGTAGAAGCAACTCAGTGCTGGCAAGGATCTCCATGTGGCTTCTCCAGCTTCAGAGGTCTGGTTCCATCAGGGTAAGGCCGTGTGGCTTCTCTTCTGGCTCCTTCAGATCCTCAGATGCTGCCATCTATTCTTGTCTGTAGTTTGTTGTCTCTGAGATGAACTTCCAACAACTTGGGGAGGTGGCTTCTCATCTTCACGAGGGAAATATGTGAGTGAGATTTCCCAGAAGTCTCAGGAGAAAGCCATGTGCACACGGAGGCCTCATTGGCTACTCAATGGCTATCTCCAGATTCACAGGCTAGACTCCACCCTTACATCTCAATCATGAAATTAACATAAGCACATGACCGCCACACTCCGGCTTTTGCAGATTTTACTATCGCTGTGAAGGAAATCTCTGCAACTGCTTGTTATCTTGGTATCTTTTCTCACTCCCCATTTTAGCTTCTTTCTGATTCCCTTTCAATTTTATTTTTCTTGAGTGTGTAAACTGTAAACGATATACCAAGTCAACAGTCTCTACATGAATAATTTAATGACACTGATTATGGTATTTGAGTTGTACACTGTCCTCTTTGGTGAAATGTCGCTTCAAGTTCTTTGCCTATTTTATGGTTGAGTTGCTGCTCTCTTGTCCAAGTTTTACATGCATTTTGGCTATTAGATTCTTGTCAAATATATGATTTTAAAAGATATTCTCCCACTCAGTAGCTCGTCTCCCCTCCCTTTTCTTTAGTGAAACCTTTTTTTTTTTGGGGGGGGGGGCATCACTGCTCTCCGGCGGTGGGAGTAGGAAGCCCAGCCCCACTGCTGGAATTGACCCTCCATCCCAGTGGGCTGTAGTCCTGCGCACAACCACTACGCCACTGGGGCTCAGCCCGGTGAAACCTTTTGATGAACAAAAACTACTCATTTTTATGAGGCCTCATTTATTTTCTTGTGTTGCTTGTGCTTTGCTATTAGATTACGGTAGATTACACCAGCATATACAGCTAGACTTAGTTCTCTTTTTTTTGGGGGGGCATCACTGCCCTCTGGTGGGAGTAGGAGGCCCAGCCTTGCTCCTGGAGAGCTGCTGCTGGATTTGAAGCGCCAAGGCCGTGGGCTGCAGTCCTGCACTCAACCACTATGCACCGGGGCTCAGCCCAACTTAGTTCTAATTTTATGGGTTTAGTTTGTACATTTCAGCCCTTCATCCATTTTGAGTTTGTTTT
>PVJH01022464.1:0-26976 GCA_004026705.1 Nesogale talazaci
AAGAACAGATTAGGCACCAATCAACATAAATGGGAAAGACACACTACGTAAAATGGCCAAGGAACCAAAGACCCCAGGGCTGAGGAAGCAGAAACAAGAACAGTTCTATCTAGAAGATAGAACTGATATCTTGAATTTGTCTAAATTCATAGCTTCTCCTAAACTGTGAGAAAATAAATTTCTGTTCTTTAGCACACCACCCTCTTGTTCATTTTTGTGTTTTAGCAGCACTAGCGAAACTCAAGACAGCAGACTTGCAAGGAAGTTAAAACAGCTATCCAGCAGCTTTCTGCCTCCCTTGTTAATTTTCAGGAACTTTGCAACTTTTTATTCTTAGAGAAATGGAGTTGTGATAAAATTTAGAAAGCTACTTCTAGTTCAAGTGATAGCATATAAGACCAGAAGATCATGAGAACTGCTTTAGCGCTTTGGGACACTACTTGTATTAAATGGCTTCTATAGTTGACATTAAATAAGTCAACTACATGCAACAAGGGGCCTTCAAAAGGTTCATGGGGGGAAAACATTCTCTTTTCATTTCATTTTTCCATGAGCTGTTTGGAGCCCTCTCATAGAAGATTTCCTGTGTGCTAGGCACTTTACATCCCTGTAACATCTTTATGAGCTCCAGTGTCACCCAGGTCATGCAATGAGCAGCTCACAGCAATGTCATCAGCTTGAAACCACCAGCCACTTTGCAGGCGAAAGTCGAGGCTTTCTGCTTCTATACAGAGTTCCAGTGTTTGTAACCCACAGAAATAGTGTTTCTCAGTCTTATAGAATCATTATGGGTTGGAAGCCACTTGATGGCAGTGAGTTTGTTTTAAACTTCGGATGGCATCTTTATGAGGTAAGAGCCTTTGTAATTCCTATGTTACAGGTGAAAAACAATTGAGATCCATAGGGATTTGGAATAATTTGACAAAAGTCACTGTGTTAGTCTGGGTAAACTAGAGAAACAATTTATAGGCATCCATATGGATAAAAGGGAAAGGTTTATATACAAGAGGAATGGAACATTGAGAAACCATCCCAACCCACTCCAGTCCAAGGTCACAAATCCAATATTAGCCCATATGTTTCATACCAGTCTATAAAGTCTCCTTCTGACTTATAATATAGGTGCAATGACACCAGGACAATCACAGTCCAGTGGGTGTAGAGTCTTGTGTTTCCGGTGGCAGAAGAAGCATCTCAGCACTGGCAGGAGTCTCCACGTGACTTCTCTGGCCCTAGAGGTTTGACTCCATCAGGACAAGCCCATGTGGCCTCTCCTCCGGCTCCTCCAGTCTCCAGGAATCGGGATTGATTAGCATGCTGTCATCTCATCTTGTCAGTAGTTCGTCTCAGATACTGAGTCAAGTCTCTCTACTCCAATTGGGAAAATACACAAGATTTCCCAGAATTCTCGGGAGAAAACCATGCCCACACAAAGGTCTCATTGGCTATCTCCAGATTGACAGGCTAGACTCCACCCCTTGACTCCAAATCATGTAATTGACATACGAATACATGACTGCTTCAGTCACACAAACCCATTGTATTGAGTGGATTTTAATACATAGGGATCATACACGACGGAGTAGAACTGCCCAGAGTATTTCCAAGGCTGTACATCTTGATGGAAGCAAACTGCTGCATCTTTCTCCCTCGGTGCAAAGTGCTTAACTGAGGAACCACCAAGGCACCTTTGAGCTCAAGTCATGCTGGGCTCAAATCGCCTTAGTGATTGAATGAGATGCTCTGGTTCTCACTTGGTGCTCCTAACCAAGACTATATTTCTTTCCTGCTACATACAAAACCCAGTCACTTGTCTGTCAATTTGTCATACTGTGGTGGCTTGTATCTTGCTGTTGTGCTGAAAATTATATCACTGGTATTCCAAATACCAGCGGGGTCACGTAGGGTGTACAGGTTTCAGGGGAACTTCTAGACTAAGAATAGACTACAAAGATGGAATAGACTATTCACTTCTGAGGAATTAGACACTGAAAACCATTTAGTCAGACTCATAGCAACCCTGGTGGGTTTCTGAGACAGTAACTATTTATAGGAATAGAAATCCCTGTATTTCTCCCAAAGAGTTGCTGGTGGTATTGAACTGCCAACTTTGTGGATTGTAGAACAGTAAGTAATCACTAAATCACCAGGCTCCTCTGACCACTAAAGCTGGAGATGAAGAAATTGAAGTCAACTAATGTCTTCAGTCTGAAATTGATCAAACATGCAATCAAGATGAATTCATTAATTCATGTTTGGCAACTGGGAAGCAAAAGTTGAAAACAAAGAAGAAACAGTAGTGTGAAAATATGATATTGGTGATATAATCAAAACTGGAGATTGGATGATGGAATTTTGCAAGACCAATGACTTATTCATAGCAATTCATACCTTTTGTCAAAAACACAAAAGACAATGATGTACATTGACTTCTTCAGATGGAATACATAGAAATCAAGTTGACTACATCTGTGGGAAAAGACAGTGTAGAAACTCAATATCAGCAACTAAAGTGAGACCAGTACTTACTGTGGAGCAGGTACTTAGTTACACATATATAAATTAAGGTTGAAATTGAAGAAAATTAAAACAAGTCTATGAAAACAAAAACATGACCTTGATTACATCCCATGTGAATTTTGAGAACATCTCAAGAATGGACTTGGTGCATTGAAAACTAATGACAGGAGCTGATGAGTTGTGACATGATATAGAACATCGTTTAGTTGTGAAGTGATGTGTACATCATATAGAAAGAAAGCAGAAATCATTAAAAAGACAATAAAGACAGAAAAATCAAAGGGTATTTCAGAAGAGACTGAAAACTTGCTCTTTATCATAGAGTAGCTATGAAAGGAATTTCGAAGGAATGAAGTCAAAGAGATGAACAGAAAAACTCAAAGAGCGCCTTGAGAAGATAAAATTATGTATTATAATGAAAAGGTGCAAAGACCTTAGAAAACCACAAAATATCAGGAATCAAGCCTGGAGTTGCAATATTTAGAAATTTGAGGTACAAAATATTGAATGATACATGAAGCTTCAAAGGAAGATGGAAAGAATATATAGCATGAATATATAGCAGAAAGAAGTAGGTGGCATTCATTCATTTCAGGACGTAGCATAAGACCCGGAACTAATAATATGAAAGGAGGAAGTTCAAGCTGTACTGAAAGAGTTAGGTAAAAACAAGCTGATGAATCACTGGAAGTACTCATCGATGCCAGGAAATTTGGAAGACCGTTACTTGACCAACTGATTGGAAGAGGTCTGTATTTGTACACATTCCAAAGACAGGTAACACAAGAGAATGCACAGACTATTGAACAAACTCATATCATATGGAAGTAAAATTTGGTAAAGATCATACAACAATGGTTGCAACAGTACGTTAACCAGGAGCTGCCAGCGGTTCAGGCTGGATTAAGAAGAGGACTCAAAACAAAGGGCATCATTGCTGATGTCAGATGGCTCTTGACTGAAAGCAAAGAATACCAGAAAGTTGTGTTATATTAATTACACAAAGGCATTTAAGTTTGTGGACCATAACAAACTATCAGCAGCTTTGAGAAGAATGGGAATTCTAGAACACTTATCATGCTCATGAATAACTTATACATGGATCAAGAGACAGTTGTGTCGATAGAAGGAGCAGATGCTCCTTCCTGGTTTAAAATCAGGAAGCATGTGCATCAGGGTTGTATCCTCTTACCATATTAATTCAATCTATATGCTGAGAAAATAATAGAGAAGCTGGATTATACGAAGAAGCATATGGTGTTAACATTGGAAGGAAACTCTAACAACCTTCAATATACAGAGGATGCTATCTTTCCTGCTGAAAGTGAGGAAGTAGCGAAGCGCTTGTTGGTGAATTTCAAAGATTACAGCCATCAATATGGGTTACAACTCTTTGTAAGGAAGATCCAAATCCTCACAAGTGGACCAATCAGTGACATCATGATAAATAATGGGGGGGGGGGGGGGGGTAAAGATGTCAAAGATTTTGTCTTGCTTGGGCCCGCAAACAAAAGGTCAAAAGTCACATTCTATTCGGTAAATCTACCACACAAGACCTCTTTAAAATAGTGAGAAGCTAGGTTGTTCCTCTGTGGACCGAGATGAGCCTGATCCACACCACAGTGCTTTCAATCACTTCATAGGCATGTGAAAATTGGGCATGGAGTAAGGAAGACTGAATATGAATCAACACATTTGAATTGTAGTGTTGGCAAAGAATATCAAAAGTACCAGGAACTGCCAAAAGAAGAAACAAATCTGTCTTGGAAATACAAAGCCAGAATTCTGCTTGATTGTGGGGGAGGGCAGGGGTCTCCATCTCATGTACATGGGGCCCGTTATTAGGAGAAGCCAGTTCCTATAGAAGAACATCATGCCTGGTAAAGTAGAGGGACAGCACAAAGTGGGAAGCCCTGTGCAAGGTGGATTGACATAATGGCAGTCATAAGAGGCTCAAACATCAGAACAATTGTGAGAATGACTGAGGACTGGGCAATAGTTCCTTCTGTTTTCTATTTGGTCACTACCAACCTGATGACACCCAGCAACAACCACAGCAATGTACAAAATCACATTTATAATGCAAAGAGGAGCCAGCAGTTTGCATAAGATCCTACTTTAGAAAAGCATTGAAATTGTATTTAAAGACAAGTGACTTAATACCGGCACTCAAAGAGGTTTGGCCGCTCAAAGGTTAAGCACTTGGCTGCCAATCCAAAGGTTAGTGGTTCCAGCTTGCACAGTGGCTTCAGGGGGCAAGGCCTCGTTAATCTGCTTCTTTGGACATCAGACAAGCAACTCTATGGACAGTTCTACTCACCACTGGGGTCATTATAATTCTGCTCAGCACCCACCACCAGCGTTGTTTACAAAGTTATGTGGATGGTAAATATACAGGAACCCCTAGCCTTAGAAGCACAGGGGATCAGCCACTCAGCTGCGAAATACAAGGTTTCCAGTTCCAACCCACCAGCTATTCTGAGAAAGAAAGGTTAGGCTCTCTGGTCCCATAAAGATTGGCAGTCTCACGAGCCCTATGTCTGGTTGCTAAGTGCTGGAATTGCTGTTAGTGGGTTTGGGTTTGTAGAGCACTCCCTAAGACTCACAGCCATTGAGTTAATACTAACTCATCGTGACCCACTGTGGGTTTCTGAAAGAGTAACTGGTTGAGTCAAAAGCCCAGCCTTTCTCTCTTGGAGCTGCTGGAAATTTCGAACTGCCAACCAGGTAGATGAGATCACAGCCCAGCCCAACACGTAACCATTAAACCACCACCGGTGTGCCACTCCCCAAGTAGCAGCCACCTTTTGCTTACAGCAATGGGAAAGGTGCCAGGAATGTAGATGAACTTTGCACAGCATGACTGATGTATTTGATGTCAATAACTATATATAGCTGAATGGACCGATGGGCAGATACTAGGCAGGGCATGGTTTTACAACAGTAACAACATTCAAACAAAGAAGGAGGCTATTGGCACTCATTAATAGATAACTGATCACCTCATGGGGTGAATTCTGTTGATTTGGGTGTTTAGGGCTGTGACTTCCAGGGACAATCTAGTCTTTTGGCATTGTGTAGCTCTTAAAGTTTATGTTCCACCTTCCACAATGGTGAGTAGTGCCTGGGGGTTTTAAAGCTCACAAGTAGTCATTGAAGACACAGCTCTTGGTCTTTATTTATCTGGAACAAAATAGAAAGGAGACTCAGGAATCAGAGAAAGAACTGGACTAGAGGACACATGGTATCTGGATATGGCGATGGAATATTCTGATCAGACACACAATAGATGGATTCTGACCCAAAGAGAGAAAAATACAGAGCAATATTTCACATTTTAAAAATCAAATTCAGAGTTACTGGACCTATTGAATTTGAAAGAATCACAAAGACTGTGGTCCTGAGTTGTTCTCCAGACTTTGAATTGAAACAGCTCCCTGAAGTTACCTTTTAAATAAGTCACAGTTTAGCCCAAAGAGTAAAGATTGTCACCTTGAGTATTGTGCTTAAAGAGAAAACAAAAGACTTAAATAAAACCAGAGAGTTACCACTATTTTAAAGCATTAATGAGAAGTTTGTGGGGGAAGGGAGATTAAGTAAATGGCATTGAAGCAAGAACAAAAACAACAAGACTGTGATGAGAAGAATGTAATGAATGTCTGCCTCATCCAACTGTGGGTTGGGTGTGGGTTTTTCTCAGTACTGATACATTCAACTTTAGCCAAAGGACAATAAACATGATAAAATGCCCTAACCTCTTTCAAGTAATGCTTTTTAAAAAAGCCCTAACCATATTTAAAATAAGATGCATACAAATTAAATTCCTATGAAATGGGGTACCATTTTCACCTTTCAAAGTGACAAAGATGAAAAGAAGATGATAACACACTGCACTGGCAATATTAAAGAGATGTGAGTATGATCCTAAATTGCTGATGGGGATATTAATTGGCTTAATAGTTTTCTTTGGTCATTGGGTAAATATCTATACAAGCTATTGTAAATGTGTATCTCTTTGGCTAGTGCTTTCATTTTTAAGGAAATTCTCTTTCCAATATATTTGTAGAAGTACACTAAAAAGGCATTTACAAAATTGTTTACTATTGCACTGTTGGTAAGAGTGAAGAAATTGGAAGAAATAAGTTGACCACCAGTAAGAAGCATGATGAAGCTCTGGTGGCACAGTGGGTTAAAAGTTGGTCTGTCCATCTCAAGGTCAGTAATTGGAAAGTACCAGGCACTCTAAGGGACAAAGAAGAGTTGTTTTCTGCTCCGCCACAGGGGCAGTCTCTATTCTGTCTATGGGGGCGGCTGTGAGTCAGAATCAATTGGATGGCAGTAAATCGGAGGTATGGAGATTGAAGAAGCGTGAGAATGAGACAATCACATTGGGGCATACTATGCAGCCATTTAAAAGACAGACTTCTATACGCTGCTGTGGATTGCCTTGCAAGCTCTTTCTCACTTCACAAGGCGGGGTGGAAAACAATATATACAGTACACACAAATAAAAAAGAATATACATATTTTAGAAATTTCTATATTCTCACATATTCTCATGTGTATGCTTATACTGGCTATTTCTGGGATAATACATAACAATTTATATAGAAGTTGGCTGAGGCCGGACTCTGGTGGCGTAAGTGGTTGAGGGCAGTAATGCAGGCCACGGGCTTGACGGTTCAAATCCAGCAGCAGCTCTCCCGGAGCAAGGCTGGGTAGCTCCCATGACCACCAGAAGGCAGTGATGCCCAAAACAAAACAGAAGTTGGCTGAAGAGACACTTGTCAGAGTGGGCGTATGCAGTGGGAAGGCTTGTCTTTCATTGCCTACACTTTTGTATGACTGAATTATTACTATTATTATTTTAATCATTTTATTGAGGACTCATACAACTCATCACAATCTGTCAATCCATCCATTGCATCCAAGTACATTTGTTGCCATCATTCTCAAAACATTTTCTTTCTATGTGAGCCCGTGGTATTAGCTCCTCCTTCCCTACACCCTGCCCTCATGAACCCTTGAAAATTTATAAATTATTATTATTTTCCCATGCCTTACACTGTGCCATATCTCCTGTCACCCATTTTTCTGTTGTCGACCCCCAGGGGTTATATGTAGTTCCTTGTGATCAGTTCCCCCTTTCTACTCCCCTTCTCCTTCCCCCTTGTGGTATTAACACTTTTACCACTGGTCCCGAGTGGTTCATCTGTCCTGGATTCCATGTTTCCAGTTCCTATCTGTACCAGTGTACATGCTCTGGGTCTAGCTGGACTTGTAAGTTAGAATTGGGATAATAGTGGGGGAGGGGGAAGCCTTAGAAAGCTAGAGGAAAGTTGTATGTTTCATCATTGCTAAACTGCATACTGACTAGCTAGCTTTCTCACTGAGACCTTTGTTTAAGGGGTTATCCAATTGCCTATAGATGGGCTTTGGGTCCCCACTTTGCATTTCCCCTCATTCACAGTGATATGATTTTTTTGTTCTTTGATGCCTAATACCTTATCCCATCGGCACTTCATGATCACACAGGCTGGTGTTCTTCTTTCATGTGGGCTTTGCTGCTTCTTAGCTAGATGGACACTTATTTATCTTTAAGCCTCTAAGACCCCAGACTCTAAGTCTTTTAAAAGCCAGGCACCATCAACTTTCTTCACCACATCTGCTTATGGCCCTGCTTTGTCTTCAGCCATCTTGTAGGGAAGGTGAGTATCATGGAATGCCAGTTTAATAGAACAAAGTGCTTTTGCATTGAGGGATTAAATGAATGGAGGCCAATGTCCATCTGCTACCTTAATACTAAACCAATAAATAGATCTATTTCCCCATCATCATATATAAATGTTTACCTATGTACATGCCTGTATTTAAATCTCTATTAATGCTCTTTGTCTTCTAGTTATTTCCTCTCTTTCCTTTTACTTGTCCCACTATCCATGTTCAGCCTTCATTTGGGTTTCAGTAATTCCTCTTGGTTACACTACCCTTGATCAAGCTCTTCAAGGTCTCACTATTGTTCCTTTGTCCCTGGGTTTAACACCCACTTCCTCTCCCCCACCTCCCCATCTTCCATGCCCCCCTCCCAACAGCTGGCATTTCAGGTCAGGACTACCTGAAATAACAAACAACTCATGGGGGTCACATGTGTTACATGTGAGAATGTTTCCAAGAGATTTCTTGGCTGTGATCTTCAGAAGCAGTCACCGTGCTTTTCTTCTGGGAGACTGTTGGTGGGTCTGAACCTTGAGGCTGGCAGTCCACAGGGGAGGGACTTTCTGGATGGTTTGTTGCTGCTGCTTCCTGCCACACAGACATGAATAAAAGGATGAAAAGGGCGAACCCTCAGGAACATTTCAGTTCTCCTTGATGACCATGTCAACAGTATCCTTTTCCTGTTTTTGAGTACATCCTTTCTCCTTATGTCCAAGTCTCCCCTATCCTAAGAAAAGGAAACATTTAAATGTAAGAAGGCACTATAAGAAATAGCTCACATACATTCATAAAGCACAATTGTTTTGTAAAGAACCTCCTGTGTAAAAAGGCTATTTCTATGACAGAGTCATTACAAATGTGCCCCATCAATCTGCATGACAAGTGCTTCATTAAATAACTTGGTGCAATAAATATCTTTGAGGTCTGGAGTGGATCCAGTTAACAAACACGATGCATATGTTCCGCTGTATAAGACCTCTTTAGAGAGTGAAAAAGCAAGTATGTTCTTCGTTAGGAACTAAAGTGCGGCTGACCCAATTGCCTCATATGCATGTGAAAATGGGACATCAAATAAGGAAGACCAAAGCAGATAATCCATTCACACTATGGTGTTGGTAAAGAATATTGAAAGTACTTTGGACTTCCAAAAGAACAAACAAATCTGTCTTGGAAGAAGTACAGCCAGCATCCTCCTTAGCAATAAAGATAATGAGATTTTGTCTCATGTGCTTTGATATGTTATCAGGAGAGGCCAGCCCCTGGAGAAAGATATCATGCTTGGTAAGGTAGAGGGACATCAAGAAAAAAATAAAAGGAAGATCCTCTGCAGCAAAGGGTTCCAACACAAGAACAATTGTGATGATGGTGCAGGACTGGGCAGGGTTGCCTGTTGCACATGGAATGGATAAAAGCTGGAACTGATGCATTGACACCTAACGACATGCACATCCTCCTGTTAAGTCTACACACGTCTGAAAGTTGTGTTTTCGTTTCTATCACTCTTTTCTGAAAAATTCTGTGCTTTCTGTTTCATACCACATCAAAATGATAGTTGTGGCATCCACTAGGGGCTCAAGCCACATTCCTTTCAAATGTTTTTTGTGGTTGAAGAACTAAAAGAATTTCAAAGAGTCAAGGTCAGGGTTGTGAAGGAGGCAGAGTAAGGTTTCCCAGATCCATCCCTTGCTACCCTCCAGGAATGAACCGGCACATTGCTGTAATGCAGGGGAAATTCCTCCTCAGTACAACTTTTCTGGTCTTTTTCCCTCACCAATGCAAATGTCAAGTTTCTTTAAAAAAAAAAAAACTCTTCACAATATGCTCTAACAATCATCTTGTGTTCTTTGAGACCAGATTACTCCATTGGAGTTTAAAAAAAAAAGTCACCATAATCTTCTGAGTTAACCTCTCTGACTATGAAGTCTTCCCAGCCTTCCTCATTGACTCTCACCTCCTCTGCTGTACTCCCCTGGTACCCTATTTTAATTATTGTTTCTAATGATTCACGCAATTGGGGTTTCATAGCTCATAGAAAAATGGAAACATGGAAAAATACATAACAGAGTCAAGAACATTACCAATAATAACAAAATACAACAGGTAAACCTCAATTTGAAAAAAAAAAAAAAGAACCCAGAAAATACTAAAAACCAGATCAAGCTCAACATGTATCAGTAGGGAGGAGATAAAATGACATGATTTTAACCATCATTTCAATCAACTGCACTCGTCTCTCCAGTACTTCCTGTCTGATAATCAGGTATTCTCATCCCTCAAATATGGTCACAGGGAAATCACCAGAAGCTTGTTCCATGTGTAGATCCTGAAAATGGATTTTGGGCCTTCTGAAAACCAGAATTTCACAATTTAGGCTTTGATATCATTCCCTCCTTCAGATGTGGATTATATCATTTACGATCCTGGAATAACTGTTTCTGGTGTACATCTTCCATTCTGGCAGATCTGTGTCTAACACTGTCAGTGATTATTATTGTAAATTTTACCTCACCACAAACTTCCATTTTTTGTCCAAATAGGGTTCAGTCACATAAGGAGGTGATCCGTGCAAGTCACTAATTCATGTATTGTGATTTGTAGTTAACAAACACTTTCCGAATCTCCCATTCTTAGTTGTGTTTTAAATACATTATCCTGGACTCAACCAGTAGAAGGATTTTGTACTTCAGGGAGGTGATTATTAAGGATCTCTACTATAAAATAACAAAGATGTCTCTAAGATGAACTAGAGGCAGATAAAAAAATAGATTGAGGTATGACTCTTGGACTCACGCTTAATCTTGCCTCGAACAATTGCTTTTATCCCATGGCCCTGCTGGATACTTGCCCTCATGTAGTGAACACATGATATGGGTGATACAACAGCGTGTTCTGAAGGAGTCAGACTGTGCCTGACTATCAGAAAGAGTGGCATCTTGGGGGTCTTAAAGACTTGTTCTCAAACAAGTGAAACATAAACTAAGCCCATATGGAAGAAGAATACCAACATACTGGACCCAAAGATTGCAAATAATATAATCCAAATATGAAGGAGGGAATGGTATCAGAGCTTAAAATGTAAAATTCTGTTCTGCAGAAGACTATAGATGACAATAGATGCCCCAAATCCACCATCTGGAAGACTTTGGATATTTTGAGGTTTTGAGTAGTTGCTTCTTCTCTCTAGAAAGACTATCCTCCCTTCCTCTCTTTGCAGAAACATGTGCCTTCTTCTCTCTCACAACCACATTCAGTGTTTCTTTGAAGACTCACTTTCTAACTGGCCTTTCCCCATTAGCCCTTTCAATAGAAGTTACTTAGCAACACCCAGGAATATTCTATTGGCTCAAATTATGCAAGGGTGCTCACAAACCTCTGAGCAAGTCTTACTAATGGTCTTTTGAGTGTTTAAGTGCCAGCACTCGAGTTATCACTTTTGTATATTATTTTGCCCAAGATTTTGAAATCTTGGAAGGGAGGTTCCCTCAGCAACTGGCAATAAGCATACTAATCTATAGAACACTTACTCTACCCCTTTGCAATATGAACCTGGAAATTTTGTCTAATACAATGAAACTTTGCTCAGTCCTGTGCCACTTCTGTGTGATGTTATCTGTGTGAGTCCATTGTTGTAGCTATGTCAATCTCTTTCCTCAAAGGGTTCCTCCACTTCACTGGAGGTCTATTTTATCAACCAGAAGTCCCTATCAACCAATTGGTCTTTCATAATGCTGTGTCCAAAGTAAGCAATGCAACTTGCATCTCACAAGGTGCGTTGCAACTTGCCAGAGAATTAAAGTGGCTGCTTTCAATTGCGGCAATGGTGGGTGGTAGAGGGTGATTGCTGCCCCATGGTGCTTTCAATTTCACTGTAGGGTGAAACAGCCATAGGCAGGCTCTCAGTGGTTGTCTTCTTTGAGACGAGTTGAACAAATGAAAAGCAATATGCGTAGTTTATAGTTTGACTCGAAGTAGATAGATCTCCTTGGATTGGTCTGTGGATAAAAGTACTGACATAAATAACGTTGCAAGGCTTGCAATAGTTGTTCGTTTTGGGGCTATTGATTCTCCAGTTATTCATGAAGAGTTGTGTGTACTCACCAATGTTAGGTACTACAAAGGATATTGACATCT
Organism: Nesogale talazaci; assembly: GCA_004026705.1. Classification (NCBI taxonomy): domain Eukaryota; kingdom Metazoa; phylum Chordata; class Mammalia; order Afrosoricida; family Tenrecidae; genus Nesogale; species Nesogale talazaci. The sequence continues at coordinate 12,367 of PVJH01022464.1, forward strand.
TAAAGAAAGTTCAAGAATTCATCAAATTGAAAAATGGAAATGTTTTTGATTTGAAGAAAAAATTACCTTCTGTCACAACTGATGGGGCTCCAGCAATGTTAGGAAAGTATACCTGCTTTGTAAACCTATTGCAGAAGGAGCTTGGAAGACCACTACTTTCATTCCACAGTATAATTCATGAAGAAAACTTATATGCAAAAGGCTCCTCTCAATAGTTAAATGAAGTGATGACCATAGTGATTAAAATCACTAGCAAAATTATAGCTCATTCTGCCTTGAATCACAGAAAATTTAAGACATTTTTAAAAGAAATTTAATGTGAATATAGTGATTTATTAATGCATGCTGAAGTTCACTGGTTAAGCAGAGGAAAGGTTCTACATTGCTTTGTAGAATGCATTGATGCAATTGAGATATTTATGAGTGAAATCAGTGAACGTTTCCCTCAGCTCAAAGATAAAAATTGGCTTCTTAAATTAAAATTCTTAGCAGAAATTACTAATCATTTCAATGATTTAAATTTGTGCTTACAGGGCAAGGAAAAGACGATTCTCAAAGTTTATGAAGAACGGAAGTTTTTGTTGTAAGATAGTTCTATTCCAGGGTGACTTAGTGAAACAGACATTTAAATATTTTCCTGTAGTAAAACTCATAAAGAAATTAAAAATCCAGAAGTAGATATGCTTAAAACTTACATAGATGCCTTTCAAACTGAATTTGAAACCTGATTTCAGAACTTTAAAGCCCATGGTCTTATGTTCAGTTTTATAATAAAGCCTGATGAAATGGAGGACAATGTGTTGGCCCTGCAATATTTCAACTTCCTTGAAATTGAAAATCTGGATATGGAGCTAGTTGAATTCAAAGACTCAGCAATATGGAAAAATTCAAGGCTTTATGAAGACAGCTTGATGCCACTGATGAAAATCACTTAAGTATGATAGGGACATGTTGGGTATCACTTCCGTCCAAGTTTGCTTCGATAAAGAAAGTTGGTTTCGCTTTACTAGCAGCTTTTAGGTCCTGCTACTTGTGTGAACAGGTAGGTGCCCAAATGAAATTCATTCTCAATTCATCGTGAAACAGGTTAACTAACAAAAATTCAGAATCATGTGTTCTTTTAAAAACAACAAATTATCACCCATATATCTCAAGCCTTACAGGGATAATGAGACAGCATCAAGGAAGCCATTAAAGTGACTAATGATTCTTAATTAAATAGGAGTTCATTTTATTTATATGATATTTACTTTTCTGCTAACATTTCATGATTTCTTTCAAGTTGTAAACATAGATTTGAGGATAATAAATTGTTAATTCTATATTTAAGGTATATTGGACTATCCCATCTGTATAATGTCTTTATTTTCTGTATTCTAAGATATTGTTTAATCTAAAATAGAAGTGATGTGATCCACCAGCAAAAATTTTTGTGAAAAACAATAGAAAAATGACCCACTTGTAAAAAACCATTGTTGACCACTGATCTACACAGTGAATGCTTTCAAGTTGTTGATAAGTTGCAGATGAACGTCTTTCTAGTATTCTCTGCTTTCCACCAACATCCACCTGACACAGGCAATGACATCCCTAGCTCTACAGCTTCTTCAGGATGTCTGGGAGTTCCATTTTAAAATTATCTTCAGCAAAATCTTGCTTCAAACCAAACAAAATTCACGGCCATGGAGGCAATGCTGACTCATAAAGACTATAAGATGGGGTAAAGCTGTCACTTTGAGTTTCTGAGAGTGGAACCCTTTACGTCAGTTGAAAGCCCTTTACATGTAGAGACAATTGAATTGGTGCTTGGTTTGTCATGTGTATTTTCAACAAATATATTCCCTAGCATATGATGTTAGGGATCTTGCTCAATAATCAGCCAGAGTTATTGAGAATTTGTGAGAATATCCTTTGTGAAAAACACTGATTTAGGTATTTGACTTCTATATCCTATTTTAATCTTTATAACAACCTCAAATGTTAGATGCTATCACTATCCCTATTATGAAACTTAAGAAAGTGAATCATAGAGAAGGTGAATAACTTACACTGTGAGGAAGTGACAGAACCAGGCTATGAATACCTGCTTTCGGAAACATTCAGTGGTCACCCAATAATCATGCATTTCCCCCTCATTTCTCAGACTCCCTTGTAATTATACTGGGGCCTTGTTGTCTGCAAGTGGAGGTGATGTGGTCACTTCCAGCTTGGAGCAAAGCAGAACTGTAATGAGCTGTCCACGTGCTCTCTCTCCCCCTGCTGTAGGCACTAATTAGAGATGAGGAAGCCAGAGGACGAAGAGTGTGGCAGTCCTTGAGATCTCTCCAGAAGAGGCTTTGAATGAAAAAGAGATGCCCCTTTCGATGGCAGGCCACCCAAACAACCCCCTGCTTCTTAAAATGAATGCTAATCTCTTCTTTGCACCTAAAAATGGTAAATTGTGATGTAGAATTTAATAGAAGGGTCAGATCATTCTTCTCCAGCATGCCCTCTTCTCCAAAGCTTCTTCACAGAGTTACTTCATGGCAACTTGCCTCACTCCTCCCTGCACTTTCTCTGCCCATCTGCTTAAAATATGCTTTTCAGATATGTCATCTGTTGACCTACCTCCTATCTGCCCTCTTGTTTTTTGTGCATGTAGAGTTACATGAGCACAAGTTACGGGGTGGAGGAGGAAGGGAGAAATCATTATTTAAAACAATCTTTACTAGTTTTCAAATGGTATGAACCATGGGTAACCTTGAGAAGAATGGGAATTCTAGAACATTTCAACGTGCTCATGTGGAACTTGTACATGGGTCAAGAAGCAGTTGGGTGAACAGAACAAGGAATGTTGAACAGTTTGAAATCAGGAAACATGTGCATCAGCGTTGTATCCTGTCATCATACTTGTTCCATTTAGAGGCTGACCAAATCCTCAAGGATGGTGGATTATGCAAAGAATACAGCATCAGGATTGGAGGAAAGATTAATACCTGGGATATGAAGATGTCATAAGTTTGCTTGCTGAAAGTGAGGAGGACGTGCTGATGAAAATCAAGGATTGTCACATTCAGCCTGGATAACAACGTAAAGAAGGCCAAAATCTTCTGAGAGGTGACAAACTGGACTGGTAGGGAACAGCGTGACAAATGGGGAAAGGAATGAAGCTGTCAGGAATTTCGTCTTACTTAGATCCCCAATCAAGGCTCATGGACCAGCAGTCAAAAGAGCACTAGTAGTACTGCATCAGGTAAATCAGCTGCACAAGACCTCGTCAGCATATCAAAAAGTAAGGACACTCTGAGGACTGACCCGGCACTGGACCCAAGCCATGGCATTCTCTATTGCATCACATGCAGATGAAAGATGTATATTGAATAAGGACGATCATAGAAGAATCAAATGCCTTGGAATGGTGGTACTGGAGAAAACTATTGAAAGTATATGGACTATTAAAAGGACAAACAGATCAATCTTGGAAGAAATAAGGTCAGAGGGCTCCTGTGGCAGTCACCTAATCTGGTGTCAATTTGCGGATTAAGAATATAGGGGTGGAGTCTAGCCTGTCAATCTGGAGATAGTCAGTGAGACCTCTGTGTAGGCATAGCCTTCTCCTGAGAATTCTGGGAAGCGGGGCTCTTCCTTTTTGGAGGCGGAGACACTGTCTCTCTCAGCTCACTTCCTTGGAAACATTTTACTGACAACACTCCCTTGGAGACTCTCTAAAGACAAGGCTGACTCCCTGTGAGACCTCCCCGAGGAGAAGCCACATGAAGCTACCCTAGTGCTCTGAGCTGTCAAGTCACATGGATGCAACCAGACCTCTGAAGCCAGAGGAGCCACTCGACCCTGCCAGTGCTGAAATGTTTATAACACCACTGGATTCCAAGGCTTTCTATCCATTTGGATTGTGATCTTCTTGCATTTGGCATCATTGTACTTGTTTCCTGAGTCTGAAAAAGGCTTTATAGACTCATATCAGATATATGGGCTATTATCAGAATTGTGGGTTTGGACTGGACTGAGATGGAATGTTTTCTTAATGTGCAATACCTTTTCTATAAATTCCCTCCTATGCATATGCATGTTTATGAATTTGTTTCTCTAGTCTACCCAGACTAACACATTATGGTACCTTGGGAGTGGGGTACAGGAGAAACAATTCATAATGCTGGAGAGCAGGTGCTTGTTTGACTTCTCCCTCATGGTAGTGTTTCTTCTTTGGTTAGCCAGGAGTCAGATATAGCCATGCAGCTTAAGGAGTTGTTTTCTAGAAAGAATATGGGAAGTTAAAATTTTGATTATTTTGTTTGGATGCTGTCTTTGGTTATTTCTTTATGAAATGGCAAAAAATGAATGCTGTTAATGTATATTTTGAGCTCAGGAGTAGAAACTTTCTTGGAGAAACTCGACTGACAAGGCTGACTTTCTGCAAAACATCGGTGAGGAGAAGGAACATGGACCAACCCTGAAGTAACCCTGGGTGCTGGAGCAGCCGTGTGGAGACCCCTGCCAGCACTGAGGTGCTTACACCACCACTGGATCCAAGGACTTTCTACCCGCTGACCTGTGATCTTCCTGCATTTGGCATCGTTGCATGTGTTTTGTGAATAGGACTTTGTGGATTGCTGTTAGACTTACGGGCTAATATTGGACTTGTGGACTTGATCTGGACTGAGCTGCGATGTTTTCTCAATGTTCACTTCTTCTTGTATATAAACCTTTTTCTTATTCACATATGTGTGTTTATAAATTTGTTTCTCTAGTCTACTTGGACTAGCAGAGCTCCTTAGGGGTAAGGATGGCAAGACTCTGTCTTACATACTTTGGACATATTGTCAGAATATTATCCTTCCTGGGAAAGGACATCATATTTGGTACAGTAGAAGGAAGGCCCAGGACAAGATGGATTGATGCAGAGGATAGGTCAATGGGCTCAGGCAAAGGAACCCTTGTGAGGATGGTGCAGGTCCATGCAGTGTTTGGTTGTGAATAGAAAAATGTTTAGTGAATAATCACAGAACCCAAAACGACTAGGTATAAACATTGTTTGAGGAAAATACCACTTTATTTGGATCCTTCTCACCTCAGCTATCTAAATCAGACAAGGATCCACTGGGCCTTGTGCTACTCAACCACAGCTACTCTGTAGTTTGGACAGGGAGGAGGACACAGCCTTTAGAGGGGCTGTAGTGGGGCAGGAGCTCAAGCTTTCTGCAAAATCCTTCAGAGACTGCCGCTCAGGCCTCGGGATGGAGCACCAGGGAGTGTATTTGGAGATGGTCAGTAATTCCTGATATGATTCACGTACTGAACTCTCTACTGGAAACACAAGTTTTCTTCTTTTTTTAAAAAATCATTTTATTGGGGGCTCATACAGCTCTTAGCACAATCCATCCATAAATCCAAAACACATTTATATCTTTGATTCCATCATCATTCTCAAAACATTTTCATTCCACTTAATCCCCTGGTGTTAGCTCCTCCTTTTCCCACTGCCCTCCCTCCTGAACACTTGATAGTTTATAATTTTGTCTTGTCAAATGCTGTCCAATGTCTCCCTTCACCCATCTCCCCAGGGAGGAGGTTATATGTAGATCCTTATAATCAGTTTCCCCTTTCTACTCCACCCTCCTTCCATCCTCCTAGCATCTCCACTCTCCCTAAAGGAATCACCTGTCCTGGATTCCCCATGTTTCTGGTTCCTATCTGTACCAGTATACATCCTGTGGTCTAATTGAATTTGTAACGTAGAATTCAGATCATGATAGTGGGAGTGTGGAAACAGAACTAGAGGAAAGATGTATATTTCATCATTGCTATATTGTTCCCCGACTGGCCTGTCTCCTCTCCACCACCCTTCTGTAAGGGGATGTCACTTCCCCTGCAGATGGACCTTGGGTTCCCAATCTGCACTCTCCCTCATTTATAATAATATAATATTTAGTTCTTTGATGTCTGATACCTGATCCCTTTGACACTTCATGGTCCCACTGGCTGGTGTGCTTCTATGTGGGCTTTGTTGCATTTGAGCTAGATGGCCACTTGTTTACCACACAAATATTTTTACCTTCTGTCAACTGTCTTTTTCTTTGTAAGCTACCTGTCTCATTGGAACTTGGGAGGAGACCATTGCCTTGCTGTGTGGATGAAAGAAAAAGTGTGGAGAACTCTCTTTTTATATAGAACTCACTGCTATTTATATAAACTTTCAACCTATCTCCTCTTTTCAGTTCATGCTCCACCTGGCAGTATCTTCTCCATGGCACTCAGGTTTGGCTTTTTTCATCCCCTGAAGGTCCATCTTCACAATTCCACTTGTACTTCCTAAAAATGCTTTGATGTCTGGCTCTCTGATTGTCTTCTCTACTGTTCTTTTTATTCTTGTAGGTTGATGGCAGAAGAATCAATGCATTTGGTGAATAATACTGAACATCGTGTCCGAAGAAAGAACAAATCAATTGTATAAGAAATACAATCCAGGACATCGCCTTACAGAAGAGTCGCAGGGAGGAGATGAGCCAGTCAGGGTGCAGCATAGCAATAATGAAGCATACAACTTTCCTTTAGTTCCTCAATGCTTCCTCTCTTCCCTACCCCCTCCCCACTATCATGATCCCAATTCTACCTTACAAATCCGGCTAGACCAGAGGATGTACACTGGTACAGATAGGGACTGGAAACATAGGGACTATAGGATAGATGATCCCTTCAGGATCAGTGGCAATACCAGGAGGGTGGAGGGAAGGTAGGGTAGAAAGGGTGAACCAATTATAAGGATCTACATACAAACTCCTCCCTGGGGCATGGACAACAGGGAAATGGGTGAAGGGAAGCTTCAGAAAATATAAGATATGATAAAATAATAATTTATAAGTTATCAAGGGTTCATGAGGGAGGGGGGGTCAGGGAGTGGGGGGAAATGAGGTGAACCCAAGGGCTCAATTAGAAAGACAGCGTTTTGAGATTGATGAGGGTATCAGATGTACCAATGAGCTTGACATACAATGGAAGGATGCATGGATTGTGATAAGAGTTGGATGAGCCCCCGATATAATAATTTTTAAAAAAGAAAGAGAGAAATGCAACCAGAATGCTCCTTAGAAGCTAGCATATGAGATTTTAGCCTCTTGCTTTGGGCAGAGCCTTCAGAAAGCAAACTGATAGAGAAGGACACTGGCTTCCCTGGTGGTGTGGCAGTTAAAGCCTTTGGTACTAACTGAATATTTGGTGGCTCCCACCCATCAGATGATCCAATCTACTCCTGTTAAGGTTTACAGCCTCGAAACCCCTATAGGAGCTGTTCTATGCAGTCTCAAAACCCCTATAGGGGCCGTTCAATTCTGTCTCCCTACCTCCACCCCAGGGTCTCTTTCAGCCAGAATCTATGCACCTGCAGTGGAATGGCTTTGATAGGGAATGAAGGAAACAAGACTCACTCACAAGAAGACCTATACAAGAGCCTCAGCGGTGGAGAAACACTCACGTGCACCAGCCATGATCAAGTAGCATCTTCTTGTTGTCGAGTTGGTTCCTACTCGTATCAACCCTCTAATACCACAGACCGGTGGAGAACAGAAAGGGCATGCCCCAGCTTGTCCCCCCATCTTATACGCCAAACCCGAGGTGCTGCTTGCTCACACCTGGTCCATGGCTGTGCACTTGGAGGCCACCTGCTTAAAGGTGACCTGCCTGAGGGTCATCAGCCATCTAGAGCCTACAGTCCGTCCCACCTCGATGGGGCCCACTCTTTTCTGAGAAAGAGAGTGGATCGTTCCCCTGAAGGAGAGCCCAAAGACAAGGTGAGGTCAACTCAGGGAGACCAAGGTTAGGCTGCCATCTTGAATCCAGGGTCCGTCCATCTGGTCACACGTATGTCCCGAGTGTCTCCCCTTCTTATTGTGTGTATATCCCTAGCTCATCTTCTTCTTGTCACACGTATGCCTATTGTACAACCCCTTCCTGCTACCCATGGAGTTTCCTGTAATTAGGGGGGCTTGCACAGCCCCCTCAGTGTATATAAGCCTTGGTAAGAAAGATATTCTCTCTCGCTGTGGTGATCTGGCACCTGAGATCACGGCCGTCCGGGAGGTGAGCGATTGCAGGTCTTACCTTGTCTGATGTCTCTTTAATTTTACACAACCACCCCTGGGACCCATTCGATGATGGGGGCTGGTATTCCACACAGAATGAAACACTACCTGGTCTCGCACCAGCCTCACTATTTTCTCTGTCTGCGCCCATTGCGGTAACCACTGTGCTGACCCACCTTGAGCAGAGTTTTTCTCTTTCCGCGGCCCTCTGCTTTAGCAAGCATGATGTCCTTTTGCAGGGTTGGCTCTCTCCTGATAACATGTTCAGAATATGTGTGATGAAATCTCCTCATCCTTGTTTCTAGGGAGCATTCTGGCTATACATCCTCCAAGACAGATCCGTTTGTTATTTTTGATAGGATTTTAAATATTATTGTAGTGCCATCTCTCTCTGTGTGTCTCTTTCTGTCTGTTGTCAAGTAGACAAGGGTCTCAGAGTCCCCCTTGAGGATTTGGAAGAACTGCACTGTGAGTTTCCAAGATTGTAACCATTTACTTGGGGAGCAAATCCTGTCTCTCTCCTGAGGGGTAACTGGGAGTTTTAAACTGCTGTCCTTGTCAGTCACAGCCCAATGAGTAATGACCACTCCACCGTGGCTTCCTAAAGTGGCATGGAACTGGGCAAAGTTTTGTCCATGAGGTTGCAGTGTTAGGACAGGTTGATTAGAGAAACAAATCCAAGAACACTCATGTGTGTTTAAGAAAGAGCTTTAGGTCAAGGAGCAATTGCTGAGAAAACATCCCAGCCCAGTCCAAATCAAGCCCATAAATCTGATATTAGCCCCTATGTCGGATACTAGTCCATCGAGTCCTCTTCAGAGTCACGCAGCACATGCAACGACGCCAAATGCAGGAAGATCACAGACTGGTGGGTGAAAAGTCTTGAGGATTCAGTGGTGATGGAAGCATCTCGGTGTTGGTGAGGGTGGCCGCATGGCTCCTTCACCCCTTTAAATATATGGCTCTTCAACAAGAAGGTCAAGCAGAGAGAGTGTGTGGCCCACCTCCAGGGAGAAAGAGATGGCGTTCCCAGAATCCTTAAGAGAAGGTCATGCTCATTAGAAGGCATCATCAGGGAGTGATCTGATTGACAGGCTAGACTCCATCCCTATATTTATTTCGATATGAAATTATGTGACTGCTGTAGTTTCCATGACTCAAAACAGCTTGAGTAATGCAAACAAATTTGTTTTAAATTTATTTAAAATATTACTTCCTTTTAGTGGTGATTCAGGCCAGATGGAGGGTGAGGGCACAGATATGTGCCTAATGTACATATCAAATCAGAAGTTCCCAGTGACATGTTTTAAAATAATAGTCCTGCAGGGTAGATATTAGTCGGTGGCTCTAACCCACTTTTCTTTTCCAAAAATATCAGATAAAAGATACCGAGTCTTGATATTTAGTCAATTGCCCAATGCCTCACAGCTAAGTATTAGAACTGTGATTCAAACCTGTATTTAACTATGACCAAAGCACACACCCCTTACCAGTACAGATTTTACCTATAGCAGTAACCACACTGCCACAATTAGACATGGTCCCCGGATGACACATGAAGTCAGCAAATGTCTAGATCACCCGTGAGACTCTTCCAACCCAGGCACTAGTTCTTATCTTTATTAGACAACGGCAGATGCTTTGCTGGATTGGAGTTAATTGTTAGAACAGTTATGGTATAAGAATAGCACATTTTCTATGGGAAATGCAGAATGAACAGGTTACAGGAATATTTTGAAGCAAAGATAATAGGTTCAGTATCATTTTAGCATAAGTATTAAAGAGTGTACAATCAAAATCCTGCGGGTGGGACATACAATAGAAAAAATGGACTGAGTAACCTGCCTGCATTATCTAATTATAAACTTAGCTCGAGGTATTATCAGCTTATGGCACACCTACAGAGAGGAAAACATACATTTAGGTGACTCCTCAGTGGGGTCATTACTTAAAAGGTTCATGTAATAGTCCCGTCGCGCCCCCTCCCCCACCCAAGGGTTGGATTACTCGGGTTATTCACACTCGACATCTTGTCTGCTTTAAAATGGCACGAAACGAAATACAAAATGTGATGCTTCAGGTGCCCCAGGAACAATGCTGATGACAGAAAGGGCCATAGCAGTGACAGGACTCCAGCAGTGACAGGATGAAAAGGAGCACACTAACTACGTGGAAACCAGCCTACATTCCCATGGGACCACAAGTCTCTACCCTGCCTCCTGGAGGTCACGTCCCTGAGAGGAGTAAGACCCATCATCGCCAAGGCTTCCTGTCGGCAAGGCTTCCTGTTGGGCCTCTCTTCCCTCTAGCCATGATTTTGGAAATCAATGAAACCCAAATCCTGGTTTCTGGGATGGCCTGGGATATTACGGAGATCTGTGCCCTGGGCCCCAGTTATCCTCTGGCTCTCTCTGCATGGAGTCAGACTCCCTGGTGATTCTCTGTTTCCCAGTGGCTGGAAGGGCCACCAGTCAAGAGTCTCCCTTTAAGGCAGCGTCAATCTAACCTGGGATTGAGACTGCGTAGCACAAGCTTCCAGTGGTGAGCTGTGTGCCTCTGCTTCCTGTACTCAGTTGTTCTGACCCAAGGTTCAGGGATGGGTTGTGATGGGCGTGATGGGCGTGGGGGTCTGGGTGTGTCCATCAGCGACAGGGAAAAAACAAGAGTCCTGGCTGGCTGTCGTGCCACTTAGTTTTGCTGGACTCAGAAAAACAGGCTTTTGAAGGAAGAACAGAGTTTTTGTTTCTTGAGAAGGCCAGTAACTGGGAAATGAAGGGCCATTGGAACAAGAAGCCTGGAAGCCTGACTCTGCCCTGGTCCAGTTGGGTGACCGATACTTATCTTCCTGATACAGCTGGTTCCTGGCCTGGAGAATAAGCCTACTAATAAAATCTCCTAATGTTGTTGGAAGAATTCATAAAATGCATGGGAAAGTTCTAGCTTGTGATAAGCTGAAAGACATTAAAATTATGTGAATATAGAATATTGTATTAAGCTTTTCTTCCCCTTTATCTTTTCTGATCGCTGGTATCTGGGATTTTTGCTTTGCTTTTGTTTTTGGCTTAAATGACTTTCCTGCTTAAATGGTCTGTTTTTTGTTTCCCTTTCCTTATGCTACTCCCTACATTCCCTTTCCTGTAATTCCTTTGGGAAAAAGGAAACCAGAAACATGCAAATGGTGTGTGAAGTTATATTTTTATTAGTTTCAAAAAACGAATTACCTGTTGCAGAGTATATTAGCATCAAAATAAAAAAGAAATAGAAGCAGTTTACTGTCTTTCCCCTGATCTCACATTTTAATAAAAGAAGCAGCATTTTGTATGCCTCTCCAGCATTTTCAGGGTTTGGAGACGATATCACAAATACTATCTAAGTACACATTGTATAAATTTTGTTGATGTGATCAAGAATAAGTAAATAAGTTAGGAACTGCCTGAGCTGGGGAAACAGAAAGATGAAGATTAGGATAAAAACGAAGCACTGACTTTGAATATTCAAAGACATTGGACAGTGCTTGGGAGGGGAAGCTAGCTTGGTAAATGAAAGGAAGATGATTCAACATCAAACCAGTAGAACTGGTGGTATATTTTGGAAAGCTATGGACAGTCTTGGAACCTTGATTTAGAGGATTCATTTTATTATTTTTAGTACATGCTATGCGCTTCTTGCGGAACGATGTAAAAAACATAGAAATATCCCAAATTCCAACAGACGGTCTCTTGATATGTAGATGTACCTCCAGCTTTGTTCTCATCTGGAGCTCTGTCATGTGCTGTTTTGCAGCAGCGATCTTACCTACCATTTTCCATGGTCAGTAATTGAAATGTCCACATGCCGACGGGAGCTCGGAAAAGGAAGAGGTAAGTGTGCTGCAAAAGGACTGGCAGAGTCTGAAGAAGGTGCATGATTTAGTTAGAAAAACAGGAGGCAGATGAGTCACTCCAGGAAGAAGGAAGCCAGTTGCCTTAGAATTGACTCCTGGCGCCCCCTCGTGTGTGAAAGTGGAACTGCGTCCCCCAGAGATTTCAATGGCTGATTTTTCAGAAGTAGATTGATTATGTTAAGAGGTTTTTCTTCTGAGGCAACTCAGGCTGCCCTTAAACTTCCAAACTTTGCAGCTCAGTGCATTGACTGATTACCTTGTCCAGGAGAACGCCGGGAAAGAAAAGGAATGTGGCTTGCTCGTGGTCCAAAGAGACCAGACGCGCAGAAGCACTGGAAGCCTGGGAGACTGATGGGCCCAGGCAACAAGGAAGAGCGAGAGTAACCGTTTGCACTCCTCTGAGAATCTAATAGGGAGAAACAGATTTCAATCATATCCCACAGACAAATGGAAATGCCTCCTGAACAAAAAAAGTATCTCTAAAAGTGACGTGCAGTCTCGAGAGGAATGGGATCTCTCAAATACTTGATAAAGGAGAGATACCTGGCTTCCAGGAGCCATGATGCCCCGGCCACTGACGCCTAGTTCTCACTGCTAGTTGGGAAGTTAATACATCCTGGTCCACACTCCTTCCCATTGCCCACTGCAATCTGTTGGTGGGTTCTGAAATTAATTTCATGAAGAGCAATGGAAAACAATTCAAACAAAACAGGCTGGTAAAAGAGAAAACATACAAATGTACTTCCACTGTGACCATTCTTTTTTTAAAAAAAATCATTTTATTAACCTGTATAATGCTTATCACAATCCATGCATCCATCCCTGTGTCAAGCACAATTGTACATTTGTTGTCATCATCATTCTCGAAGCATTTTCTTTCGACTTGAGCCCTTGATATCAGCTCCTCATTTTCCCTCTCCCTCCCTAGCCCTCCTCCCTCACAAAACCTTGATAATTTATAAATTATTTTGTCATGTCTTACATTGTCCAATGTCTCCCTTCACTCACTTTTCTGTTGTCCATCCCCAGAGAGGGGTTTATATGTAGATCCTTGTGATCGGTTCCCCCTTTCTATCCCACGTTCTCCTTACCACCCTATTATCACTCCACTTGTTATTGGTCCTGAGGGGTTTATCTGTCCTGGATCCCCTGTGCTTCCAATTATTACCTGTATCAGTATACATTCATGGACTTCCAGGTTAATAGAACAAAGTGTTTTGCATTGAGGGAGTATTTGAGTGGAGACCCAATGTCCATCTGCTACCTTAATACTAAACCTAAAGATATATATGTATATATATATATAAAAGATGTATTTCCCCATCATCATCATATATAAATACACTTACAAATGTGCATGCCTGTATTTAGACCTCTATAAATGCCCCTTATATCCTAGTTTTTTCCTCTATTCCCTTTTACTTTCCTCTTGCTCCACTCTCCGTGTTCAACCTTCATTTGGGTTTCAGTAATTTCTCTCGGTTCCATTGCTTTCGATGAAGACCTACCTGGCCTCCCACGCCCTTCTTGCTATCAACTTTGGACACTGTGACCATTTGTAGAACTCTTTAACTTTCAGGGTTTTCAATCTTGAGTCAATTAAAAACAAAGGAAAAATAAAAATAAAACAAAAATGTGTGCAACAGTCCTAAGCTGGTAAAAGTATGAACTTTAATTAACACAGAGTGGTGACTTTAAATACACGCTCTCTTAATTTTTATTTTCTTATTCATTTGTTTTGTAGGGTTTTTTTCGTTGTTGTTATTTAAGTATTCACAAAATGTATTTCAGACTGCTGATCACGTTTTCTTTTGCTGGATCATATCAGGAATAAGGGTTGCAGTTATTTCATGAAATGATGTTCTAATTACTTATATGCATTTATACCTACTATCTTACAAAATATTTGCAAGTACGAGTCACTGTTACAGCGAGGTGGGGGACAGAAAGGAAAAGAAAAACAAGTCACTGTTACACTGTTCCAGTTCAATAAATGACCAGAAACTTCACCCCCAACTTATTTGCACACTTGATGTGTTTTCTGGTGATAGTCTAGATTTCTTGAAACTTTGGGGCGGGGGTGGGTGTTGTCATTCAACGTGTAGTAAAAACAAAAAGAAGGGCTTTCGTTTGTGGGCGTCTTCTACAAATGGAAAGCCGGGGTACAGCGGCCCGAGCCTGGAGCTGCGGAAATTGGACAGCCTCACGTCCCCCTGCCCCCTGCCCTCGCTGCGCTGCAAGTCGGCTCGGGTGGGTGGGCCTGGTGGGTTTCCAAGACCCTGGTGAGGCACGGGCAGCCGGCCAGAGGCAAGGGACATCGACACGCCGCAGCTCATGTCATTTAGAACATACCTCTAGCTCCAGCTGCATTTCTCCACCTACCCCCTACCCCCACCCCAACCCCCAAAGCCAGATCGGATCAGGTCAAGTCAGGTCTACTCTGGACCCAATAATCGTGGATTGCCAGGGAGGCGGCAGAGGGTGGGAGCACACACACTGGGAGCGACTCGCGTGGGTGCGAGCTGGAGGAAGAGGAGGAGAAAGGAGCTTGCGCTGGGCCGACTCCCCAAATGATGCTCGAGGCATGCTCTTAACCTCCGCCCTCTTCCAAGAGCATTGGATCTGGTGTATACTGGGCTTGAAAAAGATAAG
>PVJH01022465.1:0-36629 GCA_004026705.1 Nesogale talazaci
GCAGCCCATGCTACTTTCAATATTCTTCAACAGCACCATCGTCCAAATGCATGAACTCTTCTCTGGTCTTCCTTATTCACTATTCAACTTTCACAGACATATGAGGCATGGGAAATACCCTGGTCTAGGCCAGGCACACCACAGTCCTCAAAGCAACATCCTTGCTTTTCAATACTTTAAAGAGGTCTTGTGGAATAGATTTACCCAATGCAATGTGTTTGGTTTCTTGATGGCTGCATCCATGAACATTAATTGTGGATCCAAGCAAGATGAATCCTTGACAACCTTGATCTTTTCTTTGTTTATCTCGATTCTCTCGTTCTGTTCCCACCGCTGCCTCTTAATCCATGTACATGTTCCTCAAGAACACAGTGAAGTGTTCTGGAATTCCCATTCTTCTCAATCGTTTGTTGTGATCCATGCTGTTGAATGTCTTTTCCAAGCCACTAAAGCAGAAGTAAAATATTTCTCGTATTCTCTACTTTCAGTCAATGGTCACCTGACATCAGCAATGGTATTCCTTAGTCTACATCCTCTTCTGACTCTGGCCTGAACTTCTGGCAGCTCTCAGTCAACATACTGCTGCAACCATTGTTGGATGATGATATTCAGAAAGAAATTTTTTCCTGTGATAACAATGAAATTGTTCTCTGGTTTGGGAATTCTGTTGGGTCACTTTTCTTTGTAATGGGTACAAATATGGATCTCTTCCAGCCAGTTAGCCAAATAGCTCTCTCCCAAATTTCCTGGCATGCATGATGAGTGAGTACTTCCAGTGCTTCATCAGCGTGTTTCATTGGTATTCCATCAATTCCTGGAGCCTTGGAGGTTTTGGGGGGTGTGTGTGTGGGTTGACTCTTGTTTTTGACTTATGCTTTCTGTGCAGTTTGAATTTCTTCCTCCGGCATCATTGGTCCTCCATCCTATGCTCCCTCTTGAAAGGGGCAAATGTTGATGAGTTCTTTTTTGGTACAGTGACTCTATGTATCCTTTCCATCTTCTTTTGATATTTCTGCATCATTCAATATTTTGTCCATAGAATCTTTCAGTAGTGTAAACGAAGGCCTGATTTTTCTTCTTGAGTTCTTTCAATTTAAGGTATGCTGTGCATATTCTTCCCTTTTTGATTTGTAACTCCAAGGCTTTGCACATTTAATTATAACATTGCACTTCATCTTCTCAAGCTGTCCTTTGAAATGTTCTGTTCAACTCTTTGGCATCATAATTTTTCCATGTGCCTTAGCAACTCAATGATTAAGAGCAAGTGTCAGAGTCTCTTTTGATATACTCTCTGATATTTTCTTTCTTGCTTTTTAAATGGTTTTTTACTTTCTGTCTTGCAAAATTCTATCGTGTAATCTCGAATTTTGTTTCTATCATCAAGACCATGCTTTCTGACTACTATGCCTTCCTGTTTCCAGTTTTTTGCATTCCAATCACCATAACTTATCAGTGCATCTGGATTGCCTGTTTGATCAATTTCAGACTAAAGATGTTGGTAGAATTCTTCAATTTTGTAATCCCTAGTTTTCATGCAATGATGGGTGAAGATAGTGAGAACGGTGGCACGTTGTCATGTATGTAACCAATGTCACTGGACTGCAGATATGGGTTTGGTTGTCTTTTGCCACACATACAAACACCAATGTTTTACATAACCCAAACATAGGAGCACTCTGAAAAGTAGAGAGAAGAATGCAGACAAGCAAAGGATGTTGGGATCAGAGGGAAGCAGCAGTTAGTACTTTGGGATTTCCTTTCACCCTTCATATTCTAGACTCAGAGCTTAAGAAGCTGGTGATGCAGAGATGTCAACAGGAGCAAATGGAAGAAGAAAAAGAAAACCTCAACAAAAGCCTGACTCCACCAAAGGAAAATGACAGTATAACTCAAGAGGAAAACTTCAGATGACACAGACCCTCTTAAAAACAGCAACAACAAAATCATCACCATTGAGTTACCCCTTTAGGACAGAGTAGAACTGCTCCATTGAGTTTATAAGGATGTAGATCTTCATAGACGCAAACTGTCCCATCTTTCGTCCATAAACAGCCAACCTCTAGATTAACGGGGCAATGCTCAATTCACTGCACCGAGGAATCCTTAATAGTCCCTCTATTCAAGCCAAAACCATACAAAGAGCCCAGTCATGAGTAAAACTCTAGCGGGGAATGACAACACTCCAGTCTGACAAGGATGTATCAGGCCCTTGAATACTGCCAACAGGGTGGTGTTGGAGGTCATGGAGAGTCAGAACTTCCAGCACTCTTTTGTAGTAATGAGATCCCCAGTACAGTGTCAGTGGAGAACAGAAGAGGAACCTCACTTCCACTCCTGCCCAACATTAAGATCAAAATTCACGGGGAGCAGAGGAAGTATTATAAAATGTTTCAATTGGTGGAAGGAAAAATACCTATCAATCCAAAATCCTATACCCAGCAAAAGTATCATTTAAGAATAAAGCAGAAACAAACTTCTTAATGAAGTATAACCAAAAGAATTTGTTGCCATTAGACAACCGCATCATGATACACGAAGGAAGTGTGTCCTTACCGAGGGGTTTACTGGGCTTGGATTCACAACCAATACTCATGGAATCAGGAGTCAAGAAATCGAATAATGCGTTACAGTAGACAAAGCTGCTACCCAAGACTTACTTGAAGTATTCAAAAGCCAAGATGTCCCTTTGAGAACGAGATGTCCCGTTGAGGGTTTGTCTGACTCAACTCATGATGTTTTCAAAAGCTTTAAATGCATGTGAATATTGGACATTGAATAAGAAAGACCAAAGCATAGTGGATGTATTTGCATGATGGTGCAAGAGAAGGCTATGGAGAGCCAGCAGAACAAATTTGACTTAGAAGAAGTCGGATTGTTGGGTCAGATTGTCCCTGAGAAGCAAGGGCAGTGAGATTTTGCCTCATCTGTCCTGGATATGTCATCAGGTGAGACCAGGCCCTGGAGAGGAACATCATATTTGGTACAAGAGAGAGTCAGCACAAAAGAGGAACACCTTCAACCAGGCGAATTAACACAGTGGGTGCCACAGGAGCTCAAAGTGAGGGCCAGCGCTTTGTTTTCTTATGTAAAGGGAAGAAGAGGACACATAACAACAGTTGGTACTGTAAAAGACTGAATTCTTTAAAATTCTGCAACTAGAAAATATACGTCCAAAGAAGGAGCTTTAAAACATTAAGAAGGAAGAAAGAATATAGTAATAAAACTTAGAGTATTCCCCCCCACCCTCCTACCTCCACCCCCGAGCTTTCTCTTGATTTCTAATTTGATGGTTGAAACAAGGATTTTAACATTGCTTGATAGGGTTCTGAAAGTATATAGTGGAAATGTTTAAGAAAATTGTATCATAAATTTTGGGGGTGGTGGGGGAACGTAAAAGGTGGTAAGGTTCCTACTCTTCACTCAGACCAGCAAAATGGTGACACCAGTAGACTGTGATACATGATGTGTGTAGGAATGTGATGCAGTACCTCAAACAACCACTTAAGAGAGCTTTACAAGAAGATACACTCAAACACACTGGGAAGTTGCTGGGTGCTATCACAGCGGCCTTGTACACAGCAGAAGGAAGTCCTGCTGGGCCCTGCACCAGACTCACCATGGTTCTGTGTTTGAGCTCACCGAAGCAGCCACGGCGTCAGTCCTCCTCGTTGAAGGTCTTCTTTGTTGCCCCCAGTACTTTATCAATGAGGAGAGGTAAATCAAAAGCATATTCTAAAAATGTTCTGGTAATCCAAAGGAGGTCCAGGAAAAGAACACAAGAGAAATAAGAAACACAACAAGTAGAAAATAAAGGGATAGATTTAAGCCTCATCAGATCAATAAATATGCTAAATTTGCATGGTTTAAGTGAATCAATTAAAAAACAGAGACTGGCAGAGCGGACTAAACATCCAGGTGCACTTTTAGTCTGTCCATAAGAAAATCACTTTGACTATAGTGATACAGGCAGGCTGAAAGTAAAATAGAACAAAAGTATATATTCATGAAAATATGGATCAAGGGAAAGCAGCAAAAGTTATAATAATATTAAACAAAGTAGACCTTCATAGAGCCAAACCACAACAATTTCCAGAGAAAGAGGAGAGTATAACATGGTAAAAGTCAACCAACCCTCCACAAAGTCTTGCTGGTGTTAGGTGCTGTTTATTCTGTTCCCATGCCTGGTGACCCATGTACAGCAGATGGAGACACTGCTGGCCCTCTGTCATCCTTGTAATTGTGATGTTTAAGACCATTGCTGCGAGCTGAGCCCCGGTGGTGTAAGTGGTGGAGTGCGGGACTGCGGCCCACGGGCTTGGCGGTTCAAATCCAGCGGCGGCTCTCAGGAGCAGCACTGGGTAGCTCCCACGAACACCAGAGGCAGTGATGCCCCCCACCCCCCCAAAAAAAAAGACCATAGTTGCAGCTACGGTGTCAATCCACCTTGTTGAGGGTCTTTTTCCTTAGCTTTCAAAACTGTGCTTTAAAAAAAGGTATTTATTGCCATTTAGCTGGGGGGGGGGGGGAGGTGGTGGTTCCAGTTCAGATCATCTTTTTTGTATTCAATATGTTAAATATCCTATCAAATAACTCTCCCCCTACCCCTACCACTTTTTCTTTCTTCCTCTTGTAGAATATGAGCTTCCTCTTCACCCTGGTTAATATCTGTCTATCCTCCAATCTATTGCTATCCCTCCCCCACGCCCGGTTACCATCAAAGTCTATTATGTTTTGGCATGAAAAATCTTCATCTTGACTTTTTTTTTTTCCGGTGTAAGTAAATCTGTATTTAGTGGCCTTTGGTAGTCATCTCTCCAATCCCGCCCGGGATCTCTACTTTTTTCTTTTATAATAAAGGTCTCATACAAGATTTTTCCTTTTGTGTTCGACTGGCTTCGCTTGACACGATGTCCCCCGAATCCATCCATCTCCTGGGGTGTTTCATCATGATTCCTTAGTGCTGCATGGCCTTCCATTGTGTGCATGCACCACTGGTGGGCATGGAGGTTGTTACCATCCCATTGCCGTGGTGAATAGCGCTGCAGGGAACAGAAGTGTGCATATATCTGTCTGTTTGTGCTGTGGCTCGTTCTTTGGTGGGGTACTTACCAAAGAAAGGCTTGCTGAGCCAGATGTTATTTCTATTGCCAGTTGTTTGAGGAAGCAGCACACCACTTCCCACAGTGATTCTACATATTCACAGTCTGACCACTGGTGTATGAGGGCTTCAATCCCTCAGCATCCTCCCAGCATTTCTCTCTCTCTCTCTCTCTCTCTCTCTCTCTCTCTCTCTCTCTCTCTCAACTTTGCTATCAATTCTCATATGAGGTAGTACTTCGTTGTTGCTTCTTGTAAAAAGCTTTGTATTTTTCTTTTTCCAAGTCTTTCGTCTTCCGGGGAGATTTCATTTTTTGTGCGGTTATTGTCAATAGCATTGCTTTCTTGATTTCCTTTTCAGAACTCTCTTCACTTGTATACAGGGATCCAGTTTCATTGCCTTTACCCAGTATGATGTTCTTCTCCAGGAACATGTGTCGCCCGATTACATAACCAGTGTAGGTGAGACAAAATCTCACTATCCTTTCTCCTAAGGGACATTCTGGACGTACTTCCTCTGAGGTCGAATTGCTTTGTTTGGTTTGTTTTTTTTTTTGGCATTCCTAGATACTTTACATATTCCTTACCAACACCACACTCACACTGTCAATTGTGCTCTGGTCTTTCTTATTCATTGTCTAGTTTTTATCTGCGTGTGAGGAGATTGAAATGCGTGGCTGGACCAGGTGGCTTAGTCCTCAGAGTGGCTTCTTTGCTCTTGGCCACTCTAAGGGGTCTTTCGGACATCCCGCCGATGGACTCGGAGGTTGGTTCCATCTTCTTAGTTGGACATGCAATACACCCACTGAGTTTCCTGACTTCTGCTTCCACGAGGGTTGATGGTGAATCCAAGAAAAATAAAACCTTTGACAATTTCTCTCTGATCCATTTATCATGACGCTGTAAATCATTCCAATTATAACCTAGCAATCCTAAATATGTATTCCCTAGGCAACAGGTCTGAAAAAGAATATGTGAAGCACAAAGCGATGAAATTTAAAGGAGAAGTAGATAAACTCTCTGTAGCAGTCCCCTGACCGGGTGTCACTTTGAGGATGAAGAGTGGAGGGGTGGAGTCTAGCCTGTCCTCTGGAGACAGCCAATGAGCGCTCTGTGTGGGCGTGGCCTTCTCCTCTGAGAACTCTGGAGGCAGAGACACTAGCTCTCTCGGCTCATCTCTTGGAGACTTCCCGCTGACAACACTCACTCCCTAGGAGACAGTGTAGCTGAGGAGACACATGCTGACAGACCCTGAGCCCTGGAAACTGGAAGAGCCACGGGGAGACCCCTGCAATTGAAAACACTGTGGTCACACAGAGCGTGCTCTTGTACTACAATGTGATCAAAGCAGAAATCCACACCAGAGAGAGGGCAAGAAAATCCCACCCAGGTGGAAGCTGAGCTGAGAACTTGTGTGCAGTCTGGGGGTCAATGGAGAAGTCTTCAGGAAGACATGAAATACATTCAAATAACACAGCATCTCAAAACAGGTGGGACACAGCTAAAGCGAGGAAGGAGAAATCATAGCACTCTGAGGGAGAAATGGCAGCACTGTTTCTTATTTGAAAAATCTATTTTAAGTCTCAAATAAAAAAATATAAGACTGCTTCTCAAGAACCTTGGGGGAGGGAGGGGCGAGCAAAATAAACCCAAAGACAACAGAAAGAAATGTAAAAACAGAGATCGATGGGCTAAACAACAGAAAAATCGGTGGAGACAATTAGTGAAACAAAAAGGTGGATCTTTGAACAGATCAATGAAATGAACAAATCCCTAGGAAGACTGGCAAAGGGAGAACCAGAGAAGACTGCAGTGAGCCGGACCAGAACCCAGCCAGGGGCGATCGTGAAAAACAGCACAGAGGTTAAAGGGCAATAAAGCAACTCCGCACCTATGAACGGGAAATGGATGCCCCGAAATGCACAAGCATATGGAATGGGACCATGTCAGGGTTAGCTCTTGATAAAATGGCTTCGGGGGGAGGGGGGCAGAGATAAGCATCAGCTACCATTGGCTCAAGTGGGAAGGAGATAATTTGTACCCTTATGACTTCAGAAAATTGAATTTATAATTCAAATTCCCACTTAAAACACTTTCCAGGGCTGAGCCCCGCTGGCGTAATGGTTGTGCGCGGGACTGCGGCCCCCTGCGATGGAGGTTCAATTCCAGCTCCACAGGAGCAAAGGCTGGGCCCCCTACTCCCACCACCAGAGGGCAGTGATGCTCCCCCGCCCAAGGGGAAAATAAAACCACTTTCCAGGCCCGGGTGGTTTCAATGGCGAGGTCTACGCAATGTTCTAAAGAGATTTCATACTCACTCAACCAAGCGGTCTGCAGGTGGAAGGGCGCAGAGGCCTCAGCAGGAGCAGCCGGTCTGCTTCTGGAGAGTCTCAGCATTGGAAGCCCTTGGGGTGGCTCTGCTCTCTTCTGGAGACTTGCTCTGAGTGGGGTCAGGTCAAAGGCAATGGGCTGGGTTCGTTTGTCTGGTTTTGCTACATGATCTTTTCTAGAAAATAGAAAACCAGCACTTGCCAATTCATTGTATGAAACTCCTGTTACTTTGTCACCAAATGCAGGCAAAGGCACAACAAACAAACAAACAATGAATAGCGATGGAAAAATCCTTCACAAAACACTAGCAACTAGAGTTCAGTAATCTGTAAAACCAGGAGCTGTGGTGGCATGGTGGTTAAAGCGCTGAACTGCTGGGTGAAAGGTCAGTGATGCAGACCCTCCAGTCCTCCTTCAAAGAACAGCGCGGGAGTCTGTGCTTACGAAGGAAGATGTACAGCCATGGAAGCCCTACAAGGCAGTTCTATACTGTTCTATGAGAAAACCAAATTGAACTCACTGCCCTGCAAGTCACAGGTTCCCTGAAAGAGTCTCCAAGGCTGGCACTCTTTATGGGAGGACAAAGGCCCATCTCTCTCCCCAGGAGTAGCAGCCAACCACTGCCCTAGTGGTTAGCTAAGTCAAAATTAACTTGATGGGTTTTAATATGAAAAATAATTAATTCTACACCATGAATAAGGGGGGGCTTACTCTAGGGTAAGCTCGTTCGATATTTGAAAACATCAGTGGGAACACCATATTAATAAACTGTTATGAATTGTGCCCCACCCCTGCCACTCAAATGCATTGTAATTCAACAGTGGCTAGAGTGTCATCCAGTTAAAACTGGCATGGATTCATTCGTTATATCAGTGAGACGATATGAGTGTAGGTAGAGCGTGTCTGCAATCAATCCCTGGATTGATATGATAGAGATTAAACAGAAGGAGAGATGTGGTGTGGGGGGGGTGGGGACTGGCACACCAGCACAGGTAGGTCACCAAGAAACCAAAGACAAAGACCGTCTTCCAGAGCTGATGGAGATGCCTTCCCTGGAGCCTTCCCTCAAGTTGGACACTTGGCCACCTAGGCTGAGAGAAAATGGATTTCTGTGGGTGAAAGTCCCCGCTTGTGACCATTCTGTTCTCAATGCCCTAGATCACTTCAGACACGAGCTCACAAGGAGAAATCACTGACCCTCATCAATGGATGCAGAACTTGCCTTTGATCCCATTCAACATTCATGTGAGAGAGAGAGAGGAGAGAGAGAGAGAGAGAGACTTTCAAAAGAATGGAAATACAGAGTTAACTTACCCAACTTGATAAAGAATCACTCCAACATCCTACAACTGATCTTATACTTCATGGGGAAGAAGAAACGTTAGTCTGGGAACGAAACAAGGAAGCCTGTTTCACCACTGCTTTCAAACAGTCTTTTGAAATCTTGTATCTTCTTGCTGCAGCCTTGTCTCTAGTTTTCCTTTCTTTCTTTTTATTTTCTTGAGTGACTATAAGGGATACTACGTTTTTAATTTTAGTGTTCTCCTGTTCATTGTGAATATATAGAGACATATCTGATTTGTATGTGTGTATCTTGAAGCTTGCTAAGTTCACTAATTAATCCTAGGAATATTTTGATACATCCCCTGAGATCGTCTCCATGGGGACAACTTTCTATTGGGGAAATAGGGACATCTTTATTTTTTTTCTTTACTCATCTTTAGGTCTTTTCTATCTTTATGTTTTGCTTCCTGCCCCAATACGCTGGACATTCTAGCCATCCGAACGAACATCTTTGGTCCTCCAAAGACTGTGTAAAGAGGGAGAAAAGAGGACCTCCAGCAGGCGACAAACACACAGACAAAATGATGGGAAAATGCACCAAAGCCCAAAGAAACCAAAATGGCGTTGGTTCTAATCCAGAGCAACCGCACAGCACTCGAGCTAGCGCCACCCCTGGGGGGTTCTGAGATTGCAATCTTCTCCGGCGTGGAAAGCACCACCTTTCTCACCTCGAGCAACTGGCTGGTTTCACACTGCTGACCTGTGGTGGCAGCCCAACATCTCACCACTACGCCACCACGACCAGGGACGTAAAGAGACAATTCCCTGGAGAAGTGAGTCAGGGGACAAAATAAAAAATCACGCGAAAAGAAGCCATTAGCAATAGACCAAAAGAGAGAGGTTTAGAAAAATGACAGAGGCGAGCGAAGACACTGAGAAAAGAGGAAAGGTAAAGGACAGGCAGGCTAAATACTGTTACGGACACAGTCCTGCATGACAGTGATCTGTGAGCAGATGCACGGACATGCAGGCTGGTGGGCGGGCGGAGGAGGAGGGATAGAGAGGGATGCCCACGAATATATGGGGGGTTTCGGAAAGTTTGCAGAAAAATTACATTGTCTTTTCATTCCATTGTCCCATGAAAATGACTTTATGAAGTCCCTATAGTTGTTTTGTTTAAAAACTATATACGGTTTATAAATCTAGGGAGACTCGTGTGTGTAAGAGAGAACTTTATACCAGAGTAATTGTATATGGAGGAAACATGCCAATCCAGTCCAGATCAAGTCCAGAAGTCTGATATTAGCCCATATAGCTGATACCAGTCTGTAAATTCTTTAGATCCACACAACATACGCAATGATGCTGAATGTAGGAAGATCAAAGGCCTCGTGGATCCAGTGGCAGTGGAAGCATCTCCACACTGGCGTGAGTCTCTATAAGTCTCCTCCAGCTCTCTGAGTGTCTGAACAACTGGAAAGGGAAGGCAGAAAGAGTGGGCCTGGCCTCCAGGGAGCTATTTACCTCCATCGTGCCTCCAAATGAGGTCATCGAGCTGCAACCTGATCAACAGGCTAGACCCCACCCCTTCATTCAAGTTGACAGGAGGTTATATAATTGCCGCAGTTCCCTGGTATCTATTAAGCTGGGCAGCGGGCATTTCTACATGTGCACTTGCCTATGCTGCAAAAATATCCACGAATGTCACGAGCATGTTGCAGTTGTTAGGTGACGTCAAATTGGTTCTGATGCAGAGGCACCATCCCCTACAATTATTTTTAAGTTTGAGCTCAGTGGTGGAGCACGCAAGGGGTTAAATCATGAAAACTTCCTCGATATAACCAAACATCTTGAAGAAATGAGTCTCTGGGCCTTGGGGCTCAGGAACAACACCTAGGACGTAAGACAAACTTATTTGGTCTATTGCCCCCTTTTCTGGAAGAAAAACAAAAACTACCAAGCACCACCCCCCCCAAGCTATTAAACACTTTAATACTGTATCTTCTCCTCCAACACCTGCTTTTCTGCCCTGCTTGATTGTCCCAAGGGGAGCTCTAGGGGAACTCTAACCTCTAGGGAGACACCAAGGCCAATTAGCCTAACAGTCTACAAGTCAATATTCTATAGCCTGCTTTGGTGAGTAGCAACTGTGGTCTTAGAGCCTGGTGAACCGCCATGTGAGGGTCAATGATGGATCTCTCCCTGTCCAGAGGAAAGAAAAGGAAAGACACGTGGAAACTGCTAGTCCAATGGATCCATGGACCATGTCAACACCAGCCTTCTCTTGCTCAAAACCAGAACAAGTAGGTGCTATCTGCCACCACCAACTGCTCTGAAGGTCCCCGATAGACTCAAGCAAGCCCACTGCCAGCCAGTCAGTTCTTATATACAACGAGCCCACAGAACAGAGTAGAATTGCCCCCTAGGGGCTTCCTAGGCTGTAAATTTTTACAGGAACAGAAAGGGGGAACCAATTTCAGGACCTACATATAACCTCCTCTCTGGGGCATGGACGACAGGGAAGTGAGTGAAGGGACACATTAGACAGCATACGATATGAAAAAGTAATAACAATTTGTAAATTATTAAGGGTTCATGAGGAGAGAATATGAGGAGCTGGAACTGGGGGTCTAAGTGGAGGGAGGATATTTTGAGAGTGATGATGGCAACAAGTGTGCAAATGTGACCTGCATACAATTGATGTATGTGTGGCTCGTGAGGGGAGGTGTATGAGTCCCCAATAAAATGATTCATAAAAAAGAGAGGGAGAAAGAGGAGCTTATACCAAGGGCTCAAGTGGAAAATATTTGAAAATGAATATGGCAACATGTGTACAAATAGGCTTGATACAAATGATGTATCGAATGTGATAAGAGCTGTAAGAGCCCCCAATAAAATGATTAAAAAGAAAAGTCTCAACTTTCTTCTACAGAGTAGCAGTGTACCTTTGGGTTAGCAGTCCAACATGTAACTGACTGTGTCACCAGGGCTTCTTGTCCTAGGTAGAGGGGGAGGAAAATGTGGAATAATTCTCAAAATGATCACAAGGACCAGATTCAGAAAAAGGCAGGATGATGATACTAGCACTAACCTCAAGGGGGTGTTGCTGTTGGGTGTAAATGAAAAAAACTTAAGTGGGGGTTAACTTAACTTAACTTGGGGTTAGAGGTGACCTGTTACATCCATCCCTCACTTACACACTGTCAGGTGCCAGAGATGAGGTCATGGTGTGAAAATCAGTAATATGCAAAACTGGAGAATGGTCACATCCCCTCTACTCTGAGAGAGGGAAAGACCAGGCTTACTGCACAGATAGAGACTGATGAAAGTCTCAAAACTACAGTCTTTAGTCACACTTCAGATCTAGAAATAAACTAACTCCCATGGCAACCAATGGACCGGACTCTAAGAGGAACAATTAACCCAGACTTAGAATAACCATTGGAGATCAGAGGGCAGTATCTTACCCCAGGACATTGTTCCGAGGGGTTAGGACAGAAAGAAGAATGGAAACAAGAAACAAGGGGAGAAGGTGGGTAAGTGATGGTCCATGGTGGAATTATAATAACTGAAATGCAGTCACATGTGTGGAAAACTAATTTGCTCTATCATCCTTCACCTGGGTCACAGTTAACAGGAGAGAAAAAAAATGAAATTAAATTTAAAAAAAAAAACCAGGAGAGGAAAAGAGAGAAAGAGAAAGAGAGAAGAATAGAATAGAATAGAATAGAATAGAATAGAGAGAGAAGAGGAGTAGGGGAATTCCAACTCTGAATTTACCTTCACTACTAGGGGATTGCAAACTAAAACCACAATGCATGACAGCACCAAAGGCTGATGGGGATTGGGGTGGGGGTGGAACAAACCAGAGAAACTGGATCACTTGCTTATAGATTGCTGGTGGGCATGCAAAACAGTGCAGGCACTCTGGGAAACCAGTGGACAGCGTCTTACCAATTAAATAAATAACTAAGCCTGCAAGCAATGACTGTCGTTGCTCTCAGAAGTATCCAGTGGGCCCTAGCTCATGGCCCTGGGTGGCAGAGTAACTCAATCCTGAAGACGTTTTATCTGTGCCTATGGGTACTGATCACCAGGTCTTCCACCTTTGGAGCTGCTTGATTCAAACCACCAACCTTTTGAGTCCCAACCAAGCCATTAACCATTATACTGGCTCCCGTAAATACTCCATTACCTTTCTCTTGAGATGAACTTGCTTGCTCCAGAGGAGAACTTGAGGTTATGTCAGCTTCCCACCGGATCTTCTCTTCTGGCCACCACTGAGAATCCACTAGAGAAATAAATTCATAAACACGCATATGGATATAAGGAAAGGAATAGATACAAGAGGAATGGAACATTGAGAAAGCAACCCAACACAGTTCAGTCTAAGGTCATAAGTTCAATATTAGCTCATATGTCCACTACCAGTCTATAAAGTCTCCTTCCAACTCATGAAGCACACACAATGACACCAGGACAATCATAGGTCAATGGATGCAGAGTCTTTGGGTATCCAGTGGTGGTAGAGGCATCCTGGCTCTGACAGGTGTCTCCCCATGGCTCCTCATTTCCAGGGCTCAGGGTCCATCAGCAGTATCCATTGGTGATAGAAGCATCTCAGCACTGGCAGGAGTCTTCACATGACTTCTCTGGCCCCAGAGGTTTGGTTTCATCAAGGTAAGCCCTTGCAGCTTCTCCTCTGGCTCCTCCAGTCTCCAGGAATCAAGATTGATCAGCATGCTATCAACTCACCTTGTCAGTAGTTCATCTTCAAGGAACTGAGTCTCTGATCTCTCTCTTCCGATGGGAAATATTGCCAAATTTCCCAGAATTCTCAGAGAAAGCCATGCCCACACAGAGGTCTCATTGGCCATCTCCAGGTTGACAGGCTAGATTCCACCCCTACACTTAGTTAAATTGGCACCAGAGTACATGACTGCCACAGGCAGTCCCATCTGACTGTGTATCCCCTTGTGTGGCTGTTGTGACCCCTTGCTGGCCCACCCTGCGTTGGCTCTAGTGGCGAGCATTCTAACCTTGAAGCTTTCAAGCAGTGGCTTCTCTCTGCTGGAATGTGAGCCCTGCTCTGTTACCTGCCACTGTTGGTCACATGGTTGCTGGTGAGCCGATGCTGACGTAAGAGACTCCATGGGGACAGAACAGAGCCACTGCAGGAGCTTGTTTGGGAAGGGACCCTTCAGGACCAGATCACCTGGCTTTCTTCTGAGGGACCTCCAGGTGAGCTGGAATGGCCAATGGTCAATGGGTTGCCTTCTTAATTGTTTGCAGCACCCAGAACCTTCTCTTTGACATGGCTACTTCTCCTCCTTCTTTTCCACCTCAGTTTAAATGTTAGAGAAGCTTCCCTGACTTTGAACTTCCCCCATGTAAACCATCAAAAATCTGTTAAGGACTGTGGCTTTCATTATGAGGTCTAGTTCACCTAGCGCCCCAAAGAGTGCAAGAGTGGTTGATGGCTTGTTCTGAGCCCAATGATCTGCCCCTGTCCGTTAAGTAATGAACAAACATCTGGTTCATCTTATGAGTATCTCCTTGCAAGCTCCTCCAGCCCCTATCTGATGACAGGACCCTCCGGCCGTCTCCCACAGCGGTCTGCTTTCCTGTCACAGATGTACTTTCTGAGTATCATGATCACTGACCATGGCTGTGTCCCAGATCGGAGGTCCCTCAGCCCCAGGACCCTGCTTTATTAAAGAAGAAACAGCGCTCCATGATGGTGATGGCTCATCCTGTGAAGAAGAGTGTGGAGAACCCCCACTGAGGGCAGTGGAGTAGAAGAGCAATTTTTGGATTTAGCGTACTGGTCTGAGCATGACACAGATGTATTTGTTCTCTGTCTAACCTCTCTGGGGGAAAGAGAATGAATTCCAGGTTCCTGGGTCTACCTGTGTGTTTGACTATTGATATAAACCACACCCTGATAGAGGAAAATGGCCTGTGTATAAGCTTTATCCAGCAAGCTAAAGGACTATTTGCAGAGCTCCCCTGGGGTTGGGGCCAAGGGGCATTAGAATAAAGTGACCAGACGTCCCGCTCTTACCGGGACAGTCCCGATTTTAAACAATTTTTCCTGTGTCCCGCGGGTTTTTAAAAAGTCCCAATTTTTGGAAAGAATGAACAACAAGCTAGGTAATGGCGGGAGAACAGGAAGGGAAGATACTCTACACCTCACCCCCACCCCCATCAATGGTGTCCCACTTTACCAATGTTAAAATCTGGTCACTTTAGGTTAGAAACCGAGTTTGGGGCAGAAGTTGGAGGGAGTGGAATTTGCTCCTGTGAGAAATGGAGTGGGATGTTGTTGCTGCTTCCATCAAAAAGATGGGAGAGTAAAGGGGGTGGGGGGAGAACATGTGAATTAGCTGCAGTCTGGATCCTGGGTTCTCAGAATGATCAGTCAGTTCTCTAAAGTCTGGACAGAAATGCCCGGTGCTTCATGTGAAGCTGTTGGCATTCTAATGGCGTCGGTCGCTTGGTTTCTTCTGATCTTCCTGAAGTTGGCCACATCACAGAACCCTTGAGAGCACTTCTGGAATGAGGTGATGGGGACCCGGGGAAGTCACGAGGAATGGCCAGGGGGCCTGCCCGGAACCCAGTCAGCAGGGACAGCAGAGCTCTCTGGAAAGGTGGAAAACCTGAGCCAGTCTTTGTGGTTGGCGGCTGTGGAGTGGGTTCCAACAGAATTAAACATCGTCCAGCGCCAGTCTCACCATTACAGGCATTTTGAGTCTATCATTGAAGCGCGTGCACCCACTGACACCACGAGGGTCTCACAGACTGTCACTGGTGCTGTCTGTGAGGAAATACCCAGTCCCCACCTACTCATCTCTCCTAACGCCGTGACCAAGGCAACGGAGCCAGGCCACGGGCTTTCGTGGCCCCGAAAGTTTCCTTTGGCTAAATCTTGGAAATAGATCACCAAGTCTTGCATCCTCGCCTGTCTTCATCTAGAAGCTCCGGCTGAAACCTGTCTGCCACAAGGGGCCCTGCTGGTATTTGAAGTTCCCGTAGCAACAGCACAGCAAAACGGAGCCAGAACTGGTGGGAAAGGGCCCCAGTGTTTGCGAACCCCAAGTCGCATGGTGATGGTGCAAGGCACATTTAGAGGAGCCTTGGGTGGCATCATGGTTAGGCATTGGGCTGCTAACCACAAGGTCAGCAGTTCGAAACCACAGGGCTCCCTCCAGGAAAAGGAGGTCCCGCTTTCTACTCCTGTAGAGAGTTACTGTCTGGGAAGCCCACGGGGGCAGTCCCACCCTGCCCTGGGAAACGGAATGACTCGGTTCCCTTCAGAGCCCTGGGGTCTCCGTGAGTCATTCACTTGGTGGCAATGGGTTTGGTTTGGGTTTGGGGACGGCACGTTCCTCTTGGTGTAGGAGCAGTGTGACCTCTAGGGACCTTTATGAACATGTCCCCCGGATATTTCTGTGAGTGTGTGTGTGTGAGAGAGAGAGAGAGAGAGGAGTTGAAGTTGACAGTTATGTTTGTACCTTTACATGACAGTGTACTTGCTGCTGTGCTTCCCCAGATGCCTGATGGATGGACCAGGAACCAGGCTCAGACATGAAATGCGAGGGCGATGGCGGGCACAGGCCCAGCAGCTTTTCCCTCTCATGTCCACGAGCACGATGTGAGCTGGAGCTGTCGGACAGCCACTCACAGCCCCGGGGTGTGCCTTCTGCCCACACCACCGATTCTCTGAGGGAGAGGCCTTTGCCTGCCCGCATGCTAACACTTGTCTTTTGCACCGCCTCTTCCGGTGGGCAGCTGAGCTCCCTCCAGGCCCAGGAGGAGAAGCCTTCTCAAGACCGAAGGCTTTTTCTGCTTCTGACTGGCCAGGCAGCATTCGCTCCCTGTCCCCATCACCCCCGGCCCCATCCCCATTTCCCTGCCCTCTCTCTCCAGCCCCAGGAACAACCAGGGCCCTCACAGCAGCTAGGAATAAAACAAAAACAAAATCAGGTCGCCAGATGTGTTCCATTCCTTGCTCTTCCTCCCAAATGCTCCTCACCGCAAACCAGTAAATCTGCCTCCTGCGGACAGCAAGCAGCTGGTGTCCCCCCAAGCCCAGCTCGGTCCCTCCCTGGTGAAGGAGCTAACTGGAGGGGAGTCTGGGAGTGCTCAAACATGCCAACCGCATGGCCCACCCAGGTCTAGACCGCCTGAGCGGACCCCAGAGTGGCTCTTCCCTTCCCCACCCCGGGAGGATATGAGCGGGTCCCCTGTGTGGCCGGGTCACCTTCTTCCATCATGGGTGTTCCTTCCTGTCTGGGGCACGGCATGGAGGGCTCCTGGACAAGGTGGCTCTCCAGATGGCGGGGGAGAGCGTGGCAGGCCACTAGCTGGGGGAGAGTCTGGGTCTCTGCAGTGAACAGGCATCTGGTATTCTCATTGGAGTCTGTTTACTCGTCCATTTGCACAGCAGGTGGACAGCCTGCCAGGGACTTTCAGGAACCATTGCTCCATGCCAGCGGGGCCCCACCCAGGCAGGAGCCTTCCCAGCACCAGCCACGTGGATGTGACTCATGGGGCACTCAGGAGCCTGCGGGAGCAGCCAGAGGCCTGCTGGGACCACTTGGGAATGCCCAGAGCCCCTGCTGGTGACCCTGGATCTAGTTGTCCCCCTCCTCCACCCTTGTCTAGAGCTACCCACCCTCAAATCAGACAGTCTCTCCTTGCTGATCCTGGGGAATTCCTCCCAGGTGCTTCCCCCTGCCTCCAGGAGCCCACCACCGTTGGCAGCGAATCAGGGACCACCATGTGATAACTCGTGGGGTTTCATATTACATCAATATTATACAAGCAACCCTACCTGGAGTACACGGTCTTATATTATACAAGCAACCCTACCTGGAGTACACGGTCTTATATTATACAAGCAACCCTACCTGGAGTACACGGTCTTATTTTACCCGGTCATTCCATGAGCCCGTTTCTCATGTTTCCCATTTTCAAGGACACGATGAGGATAGAAAGACGAAGTGGCTTCTTAGGAGCACACAGAAAATGGTACACCAGAGATCTGAACACGGACAGGTCAAGGCGTCACCCCACGCAGAGGCCTCTGCCTCAGTGGGGGAACAGAGGGCCCTCCTGACCACGAACCCTCTGCCGACTGCAGCCCTTCAGCCCCGCTGATCGGCTGCCTGTCCCATCATCCACAGCCAGGAGATGGCAGGAGCCACGAGCCTCGCTCATGTGACTGTCTGTTCTGAACCCAGAACACAGGATCCGTTAGGGACTAGGTTCCCAATAAAGGCTGCCAAGAAGATGTGTGAATGGAGAAGGGGGGAGAGAAGAGAGGAGGAAGCTGAGGAGAGGGAGAGAAAAATTAAATGGGAGGAAGTGGAATGGAGTGGGATAAGAGGGGGAGAAGACACTGACCTCACCCAGTTCAATGTTGGCAGTACAGTGAACACTTGGTTTCTAACCGAACGGTTAGACGTTTGAGCCCACCTAGAGATACAGCTCTCCCCAACTCACACGGGGCTGCCATGAGCTAGAATCAACTCCAGGGCACTCCCCAAACACACACGCCACTGTCCCGTGGACTCAGACACCTCGCCACCTTTTAAGGCAATTGGGGAGTGTGCTTGTTTGGTTTGGACTGAATGGTCTTCCCTGGGGACAAGAAAGTCTCTCCCTGTTGCTCTCCCCCCCCCCCTTCTCCTGCCAATAGAAGAAGGGCTTCAGCTCACCCCTCCAGATAACCCTCCTGAAATCTGAAACCCTTCGAATGAGGTGTGTTCTGTCTCTTCTCCCCAAAACCAAGATGTCATTTTTGGGGGGAAGAGGGAAGGAGAAAAACTGAAGTGGAAAAATCTTTGATCTGGAAATTCCACTGACTGCCCTCCCTTGGAACGGGCCCTCCCTCCGGCCCTGGCTGGGCGGTTTGTGGGCAGAGCCAGCAGCAGTGCTGGCTGCCAGGACCCTGGGAGGAGGCCCGGGGCACTGGAGGAAGCCACCAGAGCTGTGTGAGCTCAGAGTGCGGGAAGTCCTCCTCTTCATCTGTATCTCAGCCCCGTGCGTCAGCCAGAGGCCTGTCCAGGAGGCAGGGACTGGGTCTGTGTCGTATCCACAGCACTGGGCACATGGTAGTGCCCTAAATCACCACCTGAATGAGCACCCCTTGTTCTGGGTGGTTGTGGAGAGACCCAACCTTGCCTGTGCTTTGCTCCCAGCCTAACGAGGGACATTAAGGAAGAATAAACACAGACTTGTGGGTACCAAGCACAGATAAGAGTCACCTAAACCCAGGACTCAGTCATCCAAGGAGTCCCTGGGGAAGTGTACAGGATTCAAGTGCTGCTCAAGATGCCAACTGGAGGGTTTCAGGTTCAAGTTCGCTTAAAGGGGCCTGTGTCGAAAGGTCTGGTGAAAACAACCCAACCCCAAAGCAATGGAAACCGAGGGTTCATTGTGAACCATTGTTCCACATGCATGCAGGGAGACTCTGGTGAGTTCTTAAAAGCCAGGTGACTCTAAGTCGGCTGTTTACAAGGGCGTTTATAAGGAGGAGAGAGAAGACTCGAAGCTCAACCACTGACCCAACACCTTCACATGATGGACTACATGCTGCCCTCCTCCTTCTCGGAGATCAATTGACCTCAGCTCACAGAGAGTTTCTGGCCTGGCAGTGAAAGATCAGGTTTTGTAGGTGAGGAAAAAAGAAATCTTAAGAATCAGAGTAAGACATCTATTATGATTTTTCCTCTTTGGTGAAGTCCACGGGACACAGTTCTACTCTGCATAACCACTGGTTGATGGGGACTGGTTTTCACTAACACGGTGGCCTGGCTTGGCCCTGGCTTGATGTTCAGAAAGCAACTCAAGAGCCAATCATCTGTGGTCTTAGAAGGAGTAGATAAAAATTCCAGTCTCGAAAACCACTGCCAACAAAGTCTAGCAACACTGAGAGACGGGGTGGCCCTGCCCCATGGGGCTTCCCAGGCTGCTGTTTTTTAGGGGAACGGCGGCAGCGGCGGCGTTCTTCTCCTGCAGGACGGTGGGCTTGAACCTTTCGGTTAGCAGCCGAGCACTGAGCCGCGGTGCCATCAGGGCTCCCCATGTGGGAATTCCAAAACACAAACTCACTGCCAACCAGCTAGTTCAGACTCACGGTGACCCTGCAGGACAGGCTAGAACTGTCCCTAGGGGCCTTGAGACTGCCACTCTTTAGAGAGCAGCAGGCCTCGCTTTCCCCTGTCCTGTGGAGCATCTGGGGGCCTCGAAGAGTTGGCCTGGGAGCCAGCAGCCCAGGGGGCAAGACACTACGCACCCAGGGTTCCTCCAGATGGACATTACTTGATGATCATGAGTACAGTGTTTCTCACAGGTCCCCTGAAGCTCCACTGCCGCCGAGCTGACGGCAGTTCTCTCACCGTGATCCAAGTCTGTCGCTCGTGACAGAAGCTGGGGGCTCGTTTTTCTTCTCTGAGGCAGCTAGTGAGTTTGGACCCCGGGCCTTGTGGTTGATAGTTCACTGCATACCTGACCATGCTGCCAGTGCTGGCGGGACCATTTAAACTGAAACTGGGAGCAAGGACCGCAGGGCCAGGACGGGGCGGGAGGGGCAGGTGCCTTGGCTGGCGCAGTAAACGGACAGCAGGCATTTGATAAGCGCCAATGTGTGAGTTACAACTCAATAGAAAAGACCAAAATCCTCACAGTTGGACCAATCGGTCACATCATGAGAAACAGAGAAAAGATTGAGCTTGTCAAAGATCAATCAATGGTAAAGTGACCAGATTTTAATTTTCGTAAAGCGGGACACCATTGACCTGGGGGTGAGGAGTGGAGGGGTGTTTATAGAGGGGGTATATTCCCTTTCCTTTCTCTAGCTTGTCATGCATTTTTTTCCCCAAAAATCGGGACTGTTTTTTAAAACGTCGCGGCCGCAGGATGCAGGAAAAATTGTTTAAAATCAGGACTATCTCACCCAAAGCGGGACATCTGGTCACTGTAACAATGCTCATGGAAGCAGCAGTCAGTAGGAGAAATGACACATAGCATCAAGTCGGTCTGCCCCACAAGACGTCTCTAACGTGCTGGGAAGCAAGGAGGATGCTCTGAGGACGAAGGTGTGCCTGCCCCAAGCCATGGGCTTTTCAATGGCCTTGTATGCACGTGAAAGTTGAACCATGAAGACCCAAGCGATTCTTTTGAATTGTGGTGCTGGCAAAGCATATTGAAAGTACAGTGGACTGTCAAAAACAAAACAAAAATAGATGTGTCTTGGAAGAAGGACACCGGAATGCTTCTTAGAGGTGAAGATGGCAAGATTCCTCTCACATGTGTTTGAACCTGCTTTTAGGAGATAACCCTTTTCTGGAGAAGGGTTTTGTGGTAGTTACACAATTTCATGCTAACTTGATGAAAGAATGAAGGGGTGGAGTCTAGCCTGTCAGTCATGTCACAGCCTGAAAAAAATGTCTCCTTGTGGGCGTGGCCTAAACGTGAGGATTCTGGGAATCCCCTCCCTGCCTCCCTGGAGGTCAGACACACTTTCTCTCCCCTGCACATTCCTGTTGACAAGCCACATGGAGTCACACTGATGGTAGCCAGTGCCGAGATGCTTCTACCACCACTGGATCCACAAGACTTTTCACCCACCGGCCTGTGATCTTCCTGGATTCCGCACCATTGTGAGTGGCTACCTGAGTCTGATGAGGAATTTATGGACTATCTCAGACATAGGGGCTCATATCAGGCTTATAAACTTGATCTGGACTGGGCGGGGATATTTTCTCAATATACAATGAGACTTTCTGGAAATATAATTTCTAAATGTTTACTCTTTGATATAAAACTCTCCCTTACCAACACGTGAGTGTCTCTGGAGTTGTTTCTCTAGTCAATCCAGACGAACACAGACATCATGCTTTGTAGAGTGGAAGGGCATCGAAAAGAGGAAGACCCTCAAGGAAACAGGCAGCAACAATGTGCTCAGACATAAGGGTCAGCGCTGCAGGGGCCACAGAACTGGGTGGTGTTTCGTTTGGTTGTACACAGAGTGGCTGTGAGGAGGAACCAACTCCATGGTGCCTGACAAAGGCACCAGCCCTTTGAGCAGGGGACGGTGTGTGTGGGGGGAGGGTGTCTTCAAACATGAGTCACAGGCTTCCCATACTCCAGCTTCTTTGTTCCCAGACTTGGTAGTCCTGATGGGACCAAGGGGAGAGACTCAGCTGACAAGAGCACAGAGGCAAATGGAAGGGTGCAGAGAAGGAGAGGAAAACAGGATAGATGGAGTGATGAGAAGGCATGCAGGGAGGGTCTACACTAAAGTGACCAGACATCCTGCTTTTTAACAATGTCCCACGGCATTTAAAAATTAAAATAAATACATTACAATACTACTTTTGCATTCTATGAAAATTTTTGTTGTTCCATCTAGACCAAATTTTTCATTAAGAACCCCAGTCAATGGTGTCCCACTTAAAATCTGGTCACTTAGGCTACACGGGCTGCAGGTAGTCTTCTGTTGTGCTGGTTTTGTTTTGCAGGTAAGTGGGCAGCTATTGAGAGGGGCTGAAACAAGGACAAAGAGGCTAAGTGGGAGGTGTGCTGTGACCCACCATGCACGGACAGGACCATAGATATTTCAAGGTGTTTCTAGAGCTGATTCCTTTCAACATGACCTGATGGCAGGGAATTGGGAGGGGGGCTGGTAAATGGGTGACGGGGGGCTGTGGGATGATGTCAGAAAGGCTCATTTTTATTCTGATTTCACCTTCAAAGCAGACCATGCAACAAATGCATGATCAATTTTCTCCCTCCCTAGTAATAGACCTCAATGTGCAACCTAGACAACCCGTCCCCACCAAAAAAGAGGTCTGTTCCCAGCATCCTTTGAAGCTGGGGAAAGTCATGACCAATGACTGAGCTTGGCCAATGAGGCATCAGCAGAAGCCACTGGAGGCTTTATGGAAATTCTAGGCCTCATCCCTCATCCCTTCCATTTTGGCAGGTCTGATTTGAGGTCTATGAAGGGAAGAGTGCCCATCCGGAGGGTCCCATTACCCACCCCTGAGGACAGAGCTGCCTGACACGCTGGCTGCTTAGGGTCTGCTTAGGGAACAGTTACTGGCCCCCAAACCACCATAGCAAAACCTATCCACAGGTAGAGGCATTACTTCCAGCCCTCACTTCTGGGGGATCTGGTGCGCATGGGGGAGGAAGCGCACCTCTAGCAGATGCACCTGACAGGGCCACCAGCACGAAGATAGTCAGGGGCAGGGCTTGGGGGACACCGTGAGGGGTTCTCTGGCTACTGGACAGAAGGCAGAAGAAAGGAGAGTCGTGGCATCCATCTATTCTCCTGCCCCCATCCCACGAGGAGACCCCTCTCCACTCTCAAAGCAGTCCTGTGGGAAGCTGCTTATGGTTTCACCTTCTCTGGGATCAAGGGGAGCAGCTAGTGGCTGCTGGCCAGTGTCTGGTGGCCCCCACACTGGCCATTGTGTCCTGCTACAGTGCTGGCTTCCCCACAGCATGCTGACCCTGGCTCTCTGCCCAGTTATTTTCCCTGTGTGTGTGTGTGTGTGTGTGTGTGTGACCTCAGAGTTGTTAGACTCCAGTTCTGGCCTCCAACTTGCCATGACTTCAGTCATGCAGCCACGTCCCTCAGGACATCAGTGCTCCCTCACCCAAAGGAGGCCGTGGTGGCTCTCCCAGAGGGTCCCAGAGTCCCGTGTGTCCAGATTGCACTACTCTGCGCACGCTCTGAGCTGGGCTAAGTCTCTTTCATCTCTCAACTGCTGTACCCTCCTAAGAACCCCAGAAATGTGTGTACCGGGGTGATCACGTTCATTGAAAAGATGACGGAACCTGAACTCAGAGACGGACTTTGAAAACAGCTGCTCTGGGTGCAGCTGCCAAGGTGAGAAGGAAAACCAGGGACAATAACGAAGCATGTGTCTATGCACAAGAGCGCTCCAAAAGGTTCACGGAATGAAAGGGTTATGGCATGTTCCCATGAACTCTTTGAAGCCCTCCTCACATACACATACATATATGTGCAGGCATATGTTCATACATACATGCTCATACACATGTGTATAATAACACACACATATATATCTCAGTCACATGCATCCCACAAAAGCTTGTGGAAAAATGGTCTTAAAAGACAATGCCCTTGAATTTTCTGAAGCCCTTTATCTGCTCGTACAGGCATGCATATACATATACACCCACACCCACACAGACTCATGTACTTAGAGGCACACAAGTATGAAGAGGCAAACATTCACACGCATCCATACACAAGAATGTACATTGTATATGTAAATATATATATTATAAGCACAGGCATTACAAATATGTATCTAGACTCACGCGTGCACACACACACACACACACACACTCATACATACACATGAGAGAATTTCAAAAAGGCTCATGAAAAAATCCCCTTGTATTTTCATTCACTTTTCCACGTGCTTCTGAAAGCCCTCTCATCTATTCATACACACACACACACGCACAAGTGCATATACTTACAAACACACATATAGACTCACAGGCATACATGTCCACACAGACACACATACCTATACATGCTCACGTGCATATTTCAGTATATTTGTATAGTGTTTATATGAGCTCAGCAAAGGCTTTCTGGACAAAAACAATTTGCTACTGTTAGGTTCCACCGAGTTGGCTCCTGCCCAGAGTGCCCTATGCACAACAGAAGGAAGCACTGCCCAGCCCTGGCCCGGCCTCCCAATGGCTCCTCAGCCTGAGCCCACTGAGGCAGCCCCTGGCTCAGTCCCTCTCCCTGAGGACCTTCCCCTCCTTCACCGTCCCTCTACGCTACCAAGTATGGTGCCCTTCTCTAGAGACTGGCCTCTCCCCACAGCATGTCCAAACTTTGTAAGATGAGAGGTCTTGCCATCCATGCCTCTAAGGAGCACTCTGCCCATACTTTTCCCACTGCAGATCACTCTGCCCTGTTAGCAGTCCATGATGTTTTCACTAGTCTTGTCCCATACCACCATTCAGACCCGTGGATTCTTCTTCAGGCTTCCTTACGCAGTGTCCAACTTTCACACATGTACGATGCCTCAACGTAGCATCTTTGCTCTTCAATGTACTGAAGAGGTCTCGTGTAGCAGATTTGCCCGATATAATACTTCTTTTTGACCTCTGGGCTGCTATTTCCGTGAAATGGCAAGATGATAACCTTGACAGCTTCAACCTTTTCTCCGCTTCTCATGATGTTACCTATAGGACTAGTGACAGGGGATCGGGTCTTCTTTACACTGAGCTGTAATCCATACTGAAGGCTATGATCGTTGATCTTCATCAGCAAGTGCTTTAAGACCACCTCATTTCCAGCAAGCAAGGTTGTGCCACCTGAATATCACAGGTTGTTCATAAGCCTCCCACCAACCCTGATGCCACATTCTTATTCATATAATCCAGCTTCTATGAAGATTTGCTCAGCATGCAGATTGAACAAGTATGGTGAGAAGATACAACCCCAGAACACACCTTTTTTTGTACCATGCAGTATGCCCTTGTTCTGCTCACACAACTGTCTCTTTATCCATGTGCAAGTTCCTCATGTGCACAATGAAGTGTTCTGGAATTCTCATTCTTCCCAAGGTTGTTATGGTCCACACTGCCTTGACATAGTCACTGAATCACAAGTAAGCATCTTTCTGGTGTTCTCTCCATTCAACCAAGATCCACGTGATATTACCAATGATGTCCCTCATCCGAATCCTGCATGAACTTCTGGCAGTTCCATGTCAGTGTACTGCTGCAGCTGTCATTTGATAACCTTCAGTAAAAATGTGATATCCATGATATTGTTCTATAGTTTTATTCTGTTGGATCACCTTTCTTTGGAATGGCACAAATATGAATCTTTTCTAAACAGTTGGCAGAGAAGCTATCGTTCAAATTTCTTTGCACAGATGAATAAGTGCTACCGGTGCTTCTTCGGCTGGCTGAAACATTTCAATGGGTATCCATCAATTCCTGGAGCCTTGTGTTTGGTTAATGCATTCAGTGAAGCTTGAACTTATTTCTTCAGCATCATTAGTTTCTGTCCATATGCTACCTCTTGAAAGGGTGGTATGTCGACTAGTTCTTTTGACACAGTGACTCTGTGTATTCCTTCCTTCTTCTCTTGATGCCTCCCACATCACTCAATATTTGGGCCATAGAGCCTCTCAATACTGAAACTTAAGCCTTGAACTTTCTCTTGAGTTCTTTCATTGTCAGATAGGCTGAGCACTTCTTCCCTTTTGGTTTTCTAATTCTAGTTTTCTTTTTCCCTTTTAATTTCTAAATTGGAATTAGAAAACTGAAAGGGAAAGGGATGGGGACCTATTTTTAAAGAATCCATTAGGAGAGTAAGTTGTAGTCACAGTGTTTTTTATGTTAAAAGTCCCCTTTCTTAAGTGATGATGACAAGAGATGAGTGCTTTATTTGCTTAATTGGTAAAAATAAAAATTGCTGACAGCTTGTTATTATTTTTTTTACATACTTGTCCTCCAAATTGGAAATATCCATGATATAAAAAGTCTGGGGAGTTCCTGCCGTCCAGAGTCTTCTGAGTCAATTGGCTTAAAGAGTCTATTGGATTCAACCTCCAGGGAGATGACAAAGGTCACACATCCTCCTAGGTACTGGGGCACACCACGCCGGTACCCTAGTCAGCCCAGAGGAGATACATCTCCCTGAGGGGACCTGTTAGCAATAAGTCTTTTGAGACTTGATGGATTCTTGGATTGTTAGAGAACCTGTTCTTTCCTTTCTAGTTCTGGCCCAGATTCATCTCCAGCCCCTCTGCATGTATCTACTCATTGAGGTAGAAACAATAGAGTGGGAGTCGGGGTGGGGGGAGATCCTAAACTATTCCTTCCCTGGTAGAGTTACTGCATATGAAAACAGTTCTCAAGCATAAGCATTCCTCGACCACCCAATCTTCATTTCCAGGGGCTACGTAGGACCGAAGTCTGACCTGTGTACTCTCTGAGAAAAAGGAAAGGTCACGAGGTCACGAGTAATCTTGAGACATCTGTTCAGGGTAATTTTTCTGTTGATGGTGCCTCTCTGGATTCACGTGGAAGCCTGGATCTGATCAGGAACAGTACAAGAGACATTTGGACCCTATCTTTGTGCTTTCCTTAAAATGAGACTGACACATTCTTGTTTTGGAGCAAAGGTAGAATGGGTAATTTGGGGGGGGGAAGGGAATTTGTGCCGCCCTTGTGGCAAGTCCTTGTGAAAGAGGAGCAAGTCCCAACAATTAGCAGCCAGGAACGTTTCACGGAGAATAAAGGGAGTTTCTGCTGTGCGCCAACATGCCTGAAAACAGGTCAAGAATGAGACTTGGTGGGCTGGACTCACCCCAAAATGAACAAAAACCAAACACACAGGGTTAGTAGCCACGGAACGCTGAAAGAAAACAAATCATTTCTCTCCTTGCCTCTCTGTCACACAAACACAGGAACACAAAGTTGATGGAAAGCTTCCAATCTGGCCGAAATCAAAGGCACTGAACAAACAACAGTTATGGATAGAATGTCTGCCCCATGTGCACCCACCCCCAAAATATATGTGTCCACTTGGCTAAGTCGTGGTTCTCTGAATTATGTGGCTGTGGTCTGATGTGAAGACCTTCCGCCTGTGATCTGATTTACTCCTCCTTCCCTTCATCATCCGATGTGATTGTCCCCTGTGCTGTAAACTGTGGGAGTTACACAATCCCGTGTCCACTTGAAGAGATATAAGAGTTTAGTGGGGGGGGGGGGTGTGTTCAACCTCCTCAAGGAGCCCTGATGGTACCTCCTTGTGGGGTTCTTCATAAGTGGCCTTCTCATAAGGAGGGCACAAGGAACCTCCACCATCCTGCTGGCTGACTACCCCCTGTCCTGTGGCTGCCAGAACCAATGCCATTGGATCCACAGGATGCTGCACCCCCCGCCCTGTGGCACTCTTGCATTCTGCATCGTTGCGTGTGGCTGCGTGAGTCTGAAGCGCGACTGTCGGACAAGCGTCCAGCTTACAGACGAGCTGGGCCGCGCTGGGATGCCTTCCTGATGTACAATGACTTCCAGATAGAAAGCTGTTTCTTGCACATATAGGAGCGTCACTGGGTGTGTTTCCCTAATCAACCCCGCCTAATACATCAGCCATCACTTTCATGATGTTCATGAGACAGGAGCAGAGCCACTTGTGCTAATGAGGCAGAATAAAATTGGTAGACTTAGAGTGTGTCTTGAGTTAATCTCCTCTGAGACATAAACAAGCTAGCAGAGATCTCAGGTAATGATCCCCCTAAGACAGCTAAAGCAGAAGTGGGGTGCACTCTTGGAAGGTAGGGTTCCTGCCACCAGAACCCCCTGGAAGGAAGTGTGCTGCCACTCACCGCACACGAAGGTCTCCCAGGAGCTCCAGGCCCACGGTGTGCAAGGGAGACAGGCCTTTTTGAGGACTGGGAGAGAACAGAGTTCTGTGTGGTGGCATTTCTGTTATGGCGGCAACGGGATAGGCGAGCCACCAGCCAACCCCACCCCTCCCCCTGCCGGGGTGGATTCTGACTCGAAGCAGCTCCGTGGGACAGAAATGAACTGCGCCGTGCGGTTCCCAAGTCATAAACCTTTGCAGTAGCGGGCTGTCAAAACCGCCCTCCTTTCAGCCAGCAGCTGAGTGCCTAACCACGCACCACTAGAGCTCCCCGTTCAAGGAGAAAGAAATCTTTTATAAAATCTTCATGCAGTAAAAATTGTAAAACACCCCCGTCCTCATTGGGTTTTGCTTTTCAGACCAGATGGGACCCGGGAATGGGCGTCGTGTAGAAGAGCAACTGTCAGGCACGCCACGTACGGTCCAAATGATTTGATTCCTCCATCATCAAAAGCAGCTTTGAGAAGGCCCCCGTTCGCAGAT
The DNA here is from genome assembly GCA_004026705.1 of Nesogale talazaci. Classification (NCBI taxonomy): domain Eukaryota; kingdom Metazoa; phylum Chordata; class Mammalia; order Afrosoricida; family Tenrecidae; genus Nesogale; species Nesogale talazaci. The sequence continues at coordinate 28,646 of PVJH01022465.1, forward strand.
AGATTCAACATAGCCAGAGAGGAGGGAGGAGATTGGCCACACCATCAACCCGGTCCATGTGCTTTCCAAGACCCAGGCCGGCGACCCGAAGTAGTCGTGAAATCTAGCGATTAAAAACAGTCCTCGCCAATAAGTGAATTTTAAGAAATGCTGAAGTCAGCGAATAGGGTGCTCAATTTAGAAAGGCGTCTGCCGCTCGGGTGGTCCATTAGAGAAACACCAGGTCAAAAACAGAACAAAAGGAGAGGGAAGGGAGTGCATTAGCTCCGACCCTCCATGAAACCACAGTCTCAGCGTTTCAAAGTGCCAGGAATACACTGACAAAGGAAAACAGGAAAGGTCTATTTTCTGAGCTTTCAGAGGAATGGCGGGTTGGGGAGGGAGTGTCCTGTTTTGATGAGTGGGTCCAAAGGCCTGATTTCGGGTGCCGCTTAGAGGCTTGTGGGTTTCAGAATGCGTGATTGCCCCCCTGTGTCTTCAGCCTTCCCTCTGAAGGCTCTTCCCTCAGCCCCTAGCGGTGCAGCAGAAAGCGGTGTGTCTCTTCAATCCGGACACCGGCTTCCATTTCTCGAGCCCTCGTCCCACTGCTGGCCTCCACCAGGACCCTGGAGCTGCATTTGGCCCGTGTGTCTGAGCAGAGCTGTCATTCATAAGCTGTCAATGGTGGGTTCTCTCAGAAAGTAGATCACCAGGCCTGTTTTCCAAGGTGCTTCTGGGTGAGTGGGCTTGAGCCCTCAGGCTGCCAGTGAGCAGTCAGTACCCTAATTGACTGTTATAGGCTGCATAGTTAAACTGGGATTTCAGAGCCATAGCAAATGGTTTTCAGTATGAATATGCCTGGTGAAACCTTGGGAATATATATATATGGAGAGAGAGAGAGAGAGAGAGAGAGAGAGAGAGAGAGCAGAAAGAGGGAGAGAACCAAAAAGTTCCTGGAAAAATGGAATGAAAAGATCATGACACTTTCCCACAGCTTTTCTGGAGCCTCTTTTATACATAGGCTTACAATAAGGAACCAAAAAGGAAAACAACCATGTTGTTGATGATGTGAAATTTACATTTCAGATGAACTATCCTTGAACGGGGAAGCCCATATTTCCTTTGGACCCACCTGCTGCTCCCTGGACCCCTCCCTCACTTCCATCACCTCATCTTCCCCACTGAAGCTAGGCTTCTGCCTCTGTTGTTGCTCATGGCCACCAGCTGACCGTGATCCATGTGCCCAGGGAACTGCTCTATCCTGTTTTCAAGGTTGTGACCTTGGGGGTGGGGAGGGGGGGGGCTGTGCATCACGAAGTCTGTCTTTCTAAGAATGACTATGATGATAGCAGGCTTTCTTCTCCTGTGGAGAGCCACAGCCTCCTGAAACACACAGGAGCAGTTCTAGCCTGTTCTAGCTTACTGTGAGAATGGACTCAATGGAAGTGAGTCTGGTTTGGGTTTTCCTGGGTGCCTCCAGGTGGGTTCTAATTGGCGACCAGTAGGCTAGTCATCGAGTGGGTCACCATTTGGGATGCCTAAGGGCTCTGTGGGACTCCTGCTCCTCTCCATCGACCAGAGCAGGGGGCGGGGGAGAAGGAGGCTTAAGGATCCACCAACACTAAAGAACAGATTCCAGGGCCTGAATCATTCAACAGCCATCGTTGTCCTCCTGGGCTCATTGGGAAGCTGTCTTCCCTCTGGCTTCCCTGCATGCCACACCTCTCATTACTCCATCTGCTTCTGACAGCTCTTTGCCCTGGCACCCCTGCTAAGCCTCTCCTCATGCTCAGAGCTCCCCGGGCTCTGCCCTCTGGCCCTCAGCACTCTCTGTCCACTGAGCGGCATTGGGTGCCATCTTTCTCTCCCTGCCCAGCCCCCTCTGCCTCTGTGGAGCACCTCCTGCTTCCTCATCAATCATCCCGCCACGTGGACAGAAGCCTTCCTGCCACAGGCCTCTGCTGAGAAGGGCTCGCCTGTCAGACAAGAGCATGGCTTCCACAGGGGTCACAGCGTGGGGTCCCAGATTTATCTGTTCTGAATTATGGACGGCGTGTTCCAGTCAGCCTGGTGCTCTGAGACAGGGTGCCCTGCCTCTCTCTCTGGGGTGCTTTTCATGGGCATTTCTTGGACATCGGGCCCCATGTCTGTTTTGCATTTTTAATCGTTGGCATCTTTTAAAGATGACTACTTCTGTGTACACACACACGCCCTCCAGCACCATCTGAGCGGGGACTCCCTGGTTTCAGGCACCCCTTCACAAGGCTGAGTTCTTCTGAGGGGCAGGGGCTGACAGAGGTGCTGGGAATGCAGGGTCCATACATGTGCTTGGTCAGAAGGACTGAGAGTGGGGAAGGTCGAGGAGAGGTTCTCTGAGGGAAGATCTAGAAGATGTTGAGGGCAAAGATGCCCTTCATCCATTCCAACCTCGTCTTCCCTGCCCCCCAAACTATGCGACTCGCTCACAAGATTGCTAATCTTCCTTGCTGCCCCTCTAGCCATCTAAACTCCGCAGCTACAGCTTAAGACTTTTCCGATGGTAGAGACCCTTGTGGCCACTCTCCTCTGCTACAGGTTTGAGGGGTTCCATTTGTTTGTTTGTTTGAGATAAACTTGTCGCTGTGTTAGTCTGGGCTGACTAGAGAAACAAATTAACGGACACTCATGAATATAAGAGAGAGCTTTATACACAAGAGCAGTTGAATATTGAGAAACCATGCCAGCCCAGTCCAGATCAAGTCTATAAGACCGTATTAGCTCAGCTATCCGATACTAATTGATAAGGTCCTCTTCAGACTCATGAAACACATGCAATGAAGCCTAGTGGGTGGAAAGTCTTGCAGATCCAGGAAGCGTCTCAGCGCTGGCAGGAGTCTCTATGTGGCTCCTCCAGCTCAGGGCACTAGCACAACTTCAGGTCTTGTCGGGGGCAATGTCTCCCAGGGAGTGAGCCTGCATCCTACCTCCAGCAAGCTCTCCATAGCATCTCCAAATAAGGTCATCGAGCTGGGACAGACTTGACAGGATAAACTCCACCCCTTCACTCTTAATCCTTTCAGATTGACACCAGATTATGTAACGACCAGGTCACTAAAGACTCCAGGGCCTTTTTGATTGCACGTTTACCTCCTCTTCTATGTAAGACACTCGGACTGTTATTGAGTGATAAGAACTCTGGGGGATTCAAAAGCAAAGAAATATACTATATAGCTTTACACAACCTGTCTTGAGAAATGAAACCTGCAACAATATCCTGTTCAGCCCTCTGAATCTGTGGTGCTTCTTCCCACTCATCCTTCCTCCCTCCCCCTTCAATAACCCGTCCCTCCCCCTCCCTCCCCTGCCCCCACCTGCCCCTTGTCCCTGGCCTCCTAGGAGTCATCAAAGCCTTGTCCATAGGTATAGGAACCATGTTTTTCTTCTTCCTTTTTCCTTATCACCATGGTGGGAGTAAGTATTTATCCTTGCAAGATTGACTGAGTTTGCTAAGCATGATGTTCTCTGGTTTTGGGAAGGGCAAGAGAGTTGTCATTACCTTGAATTGGTGCATAATATCCCATTATATGACTGTCCATTCCTCTACAATAGGGGGCTTGGGTGGTTTCCATGTTTTTATTCTGATGGAAATGGCTGCAGTAAACATAGGTGTGCATATGTCTGCTCGTAGTTTAGTCTTGATTTTTAAAGATTCTTTTATTGTATAGCTTGCAGAGCCCTTCTTGGCCGAGTTATCTCCACATCCCTCACCCCCAGTTTATTATGATTTGTAAAGTGTGTTGCACTAGTTAAAGTACTAAAGCCTGCAGCTTGCTTTTTTTTTTTAACCAACAAATAAGTAAATAAGCCATGGCTTCAACTGTTAGACAAATATTTTTTGAGTGATGATCTGTGCCAACCTCTGTTCTAAGTGCTGGGAAAATAAGTGAATAAAACAACATACCTGAGGCTGAGCCCCGGTGGCATAAGTAGTTGAGTGTGGGGCTGTGGCCAGTGGACTTGGTGGTTCAAATCCAGCGGCGGCTCTCAGAAATGGCATTGGGTAGCACCCGCGACCACCAAAGGGTAGTGATAACCCCCCCCCCAAAAAAAACCAAAGAAACAAAACAAAACAGAAAAAACAACACACCTACTTTCATGAAACTTACAATCCTGTGGAAATGTGCGGAGGGGTGAACCAGGAAACCGATGAATGGATGAGCATGCCAAGTGGGCATAATGTTCACAAACACACAAAGCAAGGAGAGGAGTAGAGTCTCTGGCAAGGCGACAGGTGTGCCTAGACCCAAGGCTCTGCGGGTGCAAGTCATGAGGATAGCTAGGAGATGACTGCTTCGAAAAGAACGAACAGCAAGTGTAAATGAGCAAGGGCAAGAGGCCGGGGTGATGACATCAAAGTTAGGGAGGGGAGGAAGGATGGGGAGTGATGAGGACGTCAGAGGAGTCCGCGGGGTGATTGAGTCTGAATGGTCTTGCAAGCTCTGGTGATCACCTTTGAAGCTACTCTGAGTGAGGAAATGAGCTGTGGGAGCGTTTGGTGATGGCGTACACCCACGTGCAGCTGCTGGTAGGTGACACTGCGTGGGTTCAGACCCACACTGACCTTATGCACAACGCAACAGCACACTGCACGGTCCTGCTCCATCCTGCCGGGAGAGGTCGTACAAAGCGATTGAATTTTAAAATGCAGCTGAGGGACTTTGTTGAGAGGGCTTACAGCCACAATTTAAGACTTACTCTTGGAGGAAAGAATAACTCTACTGTTTTCCAGCTGAATAACTGGCAGAATGGACGTACCATTTACTGAGCAAAAAGCTACAAAAGACACAGATTTTGGGGCGAGGATCAGATATAATTTAAGACTTAAATTTGCAACACCCATTGGGCAACCCATGGAATGTATGACAAGGAAATCATTAGGAGGAGGGCAGGATTTTTTTCCAATCAAAATTCCAGTAGCTTTTTTTTTTTTGGTAGAAATTTGGCAAGTTGGTTTCACATTTTATATGGAAGTGGAAAATACCTAGAAGAACTAAAATAGTTTTAGAAAAAAGTAAGAGAGAGAGAGAAAGCAAAGTTGGAGGGTTTATACTACCCAATTTCAAGGCATGAGAGCTACATTAAGCAAGACAAAGTGAGACGGATTGCAGTAATCTGTAAGCAGATGATCAGATCAACCCTCAGGCTGAACAGGTGTGGGAGGGTGTGTGGGAGCACACCCATAGTACATATAGAATTGACAGAGGCTATTTGTGTGTGCGTACTTACCTTTAGGAATCCTGACGGCACTATTGAGCTGAACTGCTAGCCTCAAATCCAGAGGCTCAAAACCACCAGCTGCTCTGTTGGAGGTTCTTCCCGTAAAGATTTACGATCTCAGAAATCCTAGAGGGATCCCTGCGAATCAAAATTGGTTTTGTGTTTATCTTTCCTGCAAGACCATGCATGAAAGTGGTGGCTCGTGGAGAGAGCAAAATGAGAACAGGGTATTAGGCATAACCAAACAGCTGGAGGGAAGGAGTTGCTGGGTCTAGGAGACAGAACCATAGTCTTAGGGGATACCAAGGTCTGCTAGCATAATGACAAAGATAATGTTCTTCTTCCGACTTTGGTGAGTAGAGACTCATGTCCCCAAACCTAGGGAACAGCGATCTAAGATGCAATTATTGGTTTCTGCTCATCTAGAGCAATGATGAATGGTGGAAATCAAAGGGCAGATGGGAACATTTAGTCCAACAGACTAAAGAGCAGACTAAGCAAAGATCAGTTTCCATGACTGATAGTTACATAATCTGGTATCAATTGAAGAGGACTATAGGTAAAGGGGCGGAGTCTGGTATGTCCGTCAAGATATTATCAATGAGGCCTCTGTGTGGGTCTGCCCTTCTCCTGAGAAATCTGGGAGTGCCTGTATTTCCTCCTTGGAGGCAGGTATGTTAGTCCGGGTAGACTAGAGAAACAAATTCATAAACACACATAGGTATATAAGGGAGAGGTTTATATAAAGGAGGACTGGAACATGGAGAAAGCATCCCAGCCCAGTCCAGTCCAAGTCCACAAGTCTGATAGTAGCCCCTATGTACAATTCCAACCTATGACGTCTTCAGATTCACAAGGCACATGCAATGACTCCAGGACAATCACAGGCCAGAGGGTGCAGAGTCTTGTGGATCCAGTGGTGGTAGAAGCATCTCAACTGCTGGCAGGAGTCTACGTGGCTTTTCTGGCTTCAGAAGTCTGGTTCCATCAGGGTAAGCCCATGTGACTTCTCCTCTGGGATGTCTCCCAGGGAGTCAGTCTTGTATCTTGTCAGTAATTCATCTCCAAGGGACTGAGTTGTGTGTCTCTCACCTCCAAGGGGGGAAATATGGCCAGATTTCCCAGAATTCTCAGGAGAAAGCCATGCCCACACAGAGGTCTCATTGAGTATCTCCAAATTGACAGGATAAACTCCACTCCTACACTCTTAGATTAGCTTACTGCCACAGTGGGAGACAATTCTCTTTTCTCAGCTTACTCCCTGAGACGATGCTCTACTGACAAGAGACATGGCTCTACGCCCTGGAAGTTGGAGAAGCCACATGGACCTACCCTGATGCAACCAGACCCCTGAGGACTAGAGAAGCCACGTGGAGACCCCTGCCAGCACTGAGATACTTACAGTGCCACTGGATCCAAAGACTTTCTACCCACTGGCCAGTGGTCTTCCAGCATTTGGCATCACTGCATGTGTTTCGTGAATCTGAAGAGGACTTTGTAGATTGGTATCAGACATATGAGCTAATATCACACTTAAGGATTTATCTTGACTGGACTGGGATGTTTTCTCAATATTCAATTTTTCTGGTATATAAACCTCTTTCTTATTCACATATGAGTGTATATGAAGGTGTTTCTCTAGTCAACCCAGACTAACATAATGACCTTGAGACCAGAAGAACTAGATGGTGCCCAACCACCATCACCAACTGCTCTGAGAGGGTCCTGAGTCAAGGGGAATAAAAATGTAGAACAAATTCCCAAAGCATAAAAGAGATTTGGCTTACTAGTCAAATACTGACTGGTGAGAACTTCTATACTGTGACCTTTAGCCACCCTTCAGGTGACTGGAGCTAACTCATCTCTCACATTAGAACACCACATAAAATCAAAAGGGCAGCATTTCCCAAGGGCAAAGTTCAGAACTTAGGAAAGAAGGGGGAGTGGGGAAAGGGACCAGAGAAGAAGTGGGAGATGGGCAGGTCCAATGAGGAGGTTGCGATGGATGAGTTGAAACACAATATGTGTGAACTGTGGCGTGTAAAGATGATAGCCCTCTCTATAGACATTCATCTAATGCACAATAAAAAGATTTAAACTCAGATTAAAAATACAGTGTGGTAGGGCATAAGGATAGGTATATAAATCACTGGAGCAGAAGGCAATTTGCTGCAAAAAACATCTTTTCAACAATGGTGCTGGAAGAATTAGGTCTCGATATACCATACATAATTAATACACCATACATAATTAACTTAAAGTAGACCCTACACCTAAATATAGGAATTAGGACTACAAACTTTTTCAAAGTCTTCATGACCATGGTTTAGGTGAAATTTTCTTAGGCCAGCAAAAGCACCAACTATGAAAGGGGGAATAATGTGTACATTGTTATGGTTAGCTAAAGCCACTTCTGCCTCACAGTAACTCTGTGTCCAACAGAAGAAAACACTTCCTGTTTGACCCCGTTGTTGCAGACACTGTGTTCATGCACCAGGTTAAGAACCTCCCTCCGTTTTACTGACCTTCCACTTGACCAAACATGATTTCCTCTTCCAGGGATCGGTCCCTCCTAAGAACACCTCCAAAGCCTAGGGGACAAAGTCTTGCCATCCTTGCTTCTAATGAGCATCTGACTAGACTTGTTCCAAGACCGATTTGTTTGTTCATTTGTAGTCCATAATCTATCCAATATTCTTTGCCAACTTTATAGTCCAAAGAATCGATTCTTCTCCAGTCTTTCTCGTTC
>PVJH01022466.1:0-36638 GCA_004026705.1 Nesogale talazaci
GGCTCAGGACCGGGCAGCATTCCTCCGTGTGGTCCAGAGGGTCACGATTAGTCAGAGCAGTTCTCTGGCACCTATCGACAGCAAGGACATCATGTGTTTATTAGTGCAGTGCCGGTTCAGTCATGTTTCCCATGTTTAAATGGTGTTGCGCTTTATGTATATTCTGGAGACAATTCATTTTTAGATGTATTTTGCATCTACCTTCCATTGTCTGTGCCTTAGGTTTTCATTTTTTATTATCTTTTGGTGACAAAAAAAACAAGTTTCAATGTTCGGCTGAGCCCCGGTGGCATAAGTGGTTGAGTGCAGAACTGCAGCTCACGGGCGTGGCGGTTCAAATCCAGTGGCGGCTCTCAGGAGCGGAACTGGTTAGCACCCATGACCACCAGAGGCAGTGATGCCCACAAAAAGAAAAAAGTTTCAATGTTAGTGAAGTCTAGTTCACCAGTAGCAGGGCAGTGCCAAAGAGGAAGGCCCTCAGGGAGATGCGTGGACACAACGGCTCAGGCACGGGAGCCATTGTGGAGATGGCCAGGTCCAGGCAGGGTTTCACTGTCAGGTGGCTGTAGCTCTGAACTGATAGTTGACACATAAGAACAGCACAGCAACTTCATCAGTGTTTTCCTTCATGGTTTGTGCCTCTTCTATCTGGTCTAAGAAACACTTGTCCATCCCAAGACACAAATATCTTCTACAAGATGTTATTCTAAAAGTTACACTTTTTGAGTTCAAGTTTACCATTCGTACTTAATTAACTTTTGTATAAAGTATGAAGTAAGGGTCAAGCCTCAACTTTTGCATGTGGATCTCCAACTACGCCAAACCCATTGGCTGAGAGGAGGGTCTCCCCACCTCACCCCATTTCACTAATCACCATGGCTCCCTTCTTCCAAGTATGGCCCTAAAAGAAGGTGTTTCCAGAAACACCTGAGGAAATGGAGTGGAAAGGTAACAGACTGTCTACATGAAGGTGCTCATGCACGTGCGGGTCTTTTCTGGATGTAGTCAGTAATGGCTTTCTATCAGCTCTTCCTGGGTGCTGTGTGACGCATCTTCATTCTGCTCATTTTTAAAGGCCACAGCACGTTGTTGTTGTTTATACATTCAAGTTCCTCTGCATATTTTAAAAGTGAGAATTACATTTTTCAAGGCTACCCACATATTTAATATTCTTAGCACCCTTCACGTCCTCTATGTGCACATGTCTGAAACAGAAAGAACTGAAGAAAAATGACAAGTCTAGAGTGGCAATAATTGAAGGATTATGTGGGCAAAAATCTCCAATGATGCAGGAAGCATCAAAAGAAGACGAAAGGAAGTAACGCATGCTCAGAAGTTGACAATATTGAAAAGAATTGGTGATATTGAGGGAAGATAGCCAAGCGGCACTGAAGGCATTAGCCATAAATAATGACATGGGGACTGTTGAAATGCCAAGTGAAATGTTTCAATTGGAAGAGAGTCACCTGACCAAAAGACTGGAAGAAATCCTGATTGGTGACTCCTCCAAAGAAAGCCACCCACTCACCCACCCACCCAACAGAATTCGGAGCTTATCAAACAGTATCATTAGCATCACCTGTCAATCAGCTGGTTGTACCATGGCCGCTTGCGTGTGGCTGTGGTGATAGGAGTTATGTCACAAGAATTGCAAATACCGGCAGGGTCATCCACGGTGGACAGGTTTTCAGGGAGCATTCAATCTTGAACAGGCCAAAGAGAAGGGACAGACTGTCCTGAGCTAAGCGATTAGCCAGTACATATGAATAGCAGTGGAACCATGGCAGTTACAGTGCCAGAAGACCCCTCAGGTTGGAAGGTGCCAGAAGATGACCCTTCAAAATGCAGCTGGCACAGCGGCTGCAAGGATGGGCTTCAGTGCAACAACAACTGTGGGGATAAGCAGAGGGCCTTCTGATGTGCACATTGGTGCTGGGCACTAGGAGGCACCCCAGCAGAACAACATTCTTCAGATACTCTTCGGTCCTCCTGTCCTCGGAGCCCTGGTGGTGGAGTGGCGATGCCTTGTGCCGCTAGCTGCAAGGCCAGCAGTTCAAATCCAGCAGGCACTCCTCAGCAGAAATATGAGTCTGTCTACTCCCATCAAGATTCAGAGCCTGGCTAAGTCCCAGGGGAAGGTCTACCCTGTGCTAGAGCGTGACTGGGAGTCAGAATCAACTGGATGGTGGCGGGTTGGGCTGTCACGTTCTGTTTCTCCTTTCTCCAGTTGGACACATGGCTTCATACATGTCTCTGATGGTCGGTCACCATGTGCTAGCGTCGTCCCCCTAGGCCTTATTGTAGATCATTCCGTGGGTATGTTGCTTTCTACAATGCATAAACTTCTACGGAGTCTATCAGCAAATACCTCAACTCTTCCTTTCCCCATCTCTGAAAGTTTCATACTTTTTCTCATTTTTCCTCAGTATGTTCCTGTTTTCCTTAATATTCTTGAACTTATGAAAAAGGTTTCAACAGCTCTTTGAGAACCTTTGTTAATTTAATCATTTGAAATTCTCTGCATACTGGGACTATGTGAGCACCCCAGCTCAAAAGAGTGTTGCCCTTGTTATGGACACTGGGCGCCCAGGGCCAAAGCAATGTCTGTTTCTGAAACACTCCGGGATAGTCTACTCCCCAGGATTGGATACCCAGGCCCCCTTCGGCTGTGGTTCAAATCCCGTGTCATTTCAGACAACTGTGGTTTTGTGTTTCTGTCTTTCAATCACATCCGTGCCTCTTGCTTTCACATTGAATGTCTTCCTCCTGGCATTCGCTGGCTCCAGCATGGCTGTGTTGGTGAAGGCTGAGGGAAGGGGCATTGCACACCATCCCACCTCCCACAGAGGGGAAGGTTCAGGGCACTTAGAGGGATGGACCCAGAGAACTCATGTCAGCTGTGGCTGCTGGACGTGGACGTGAGGCTCTGTGGGTATATATTGAAGATGTCTTGATTTATCACATAGTGTCCAAAATAAATGTCTCTCATGAGACTAAAGATGAGCAGCCGTAGTTTGGGGAAGGCAAGGGCACAGAGCTCTCTGCGTTTAGTTTGCCAGGGTATCAGCCACTCGGAATCTAGCTGGGGAGTCTTCCTTGGACTGAGTTTTCTGCACTCGGGGAAATGGAAGCTGACACAATCTGCTCAATCTTAGGGTGGGGAGCACTCTGAGAGTGCTCTTCAACAAATCTGTCCTCCTTCCCTTGGTGCAGAAATCAGTGAGCCATTCTTGCTAACCTCGACATAACCAAGATCCCCCAAAACCAACCAGCTTCCATTGAGTTGATTCCAATCCAAAGTGTCCGCGTAGACCCTCCCTTAGGGTTTCCAAGGATGCCTGTCATAGAGGAGCACCATCCCGTCTACCCCACAAGGAACTACCAACCTCTGAGCACTTAACTAGCATGCCACTGGAGCTCTGGAACCAGGTGTCCACTGCCACGAGGCAGTTCCCACTCCTGGGATCCCAGGCAGGGCTCCGGGGCCAGGAAGCTGTGATGGAGCTGGCAGCCCCCTCTTCTTCCCACAGAGCAAACTTGCTATACTGCTGGGGGGGGGGGGCGCGAGGGCGGGGGGGGGCGGGTAGCATCTTAAGCACAGACCACCTTAATTCTAACTAGCAAAGTTTTCTCTCTTCACAAATGGTTGAAGACAAGAGATTTCAGACCTTTTCTAAGTCTGGCTTGGCAATGTGCTAGTTGCCACTTTTTCAGCAAATATCTTCTTTTCCTTAAGGCTGTTCTCTGAGTGTGAGTAGAAGAGGCTGAAAAGGAATGGAAGGCTTTTTCTTGGATACATTGGCCAAAGCAGTTTGGAAGTGATAGAAGGGCAATGTAGACTAGAGCACATTGTTTCCATCCTCAAGTCCTGCCGTATCTCAAGAAGGAAAATCCGAGGTAATTCAGCCCATAGAATGATCTCTCCAAAAGAGAGAGAGATTGGCAACCCTTCTTTCTAATACATTCATTTGAGAGCGAGACATGTTTACTGGGTTTTCAATCCAAGCCACCAACAATGTGTAGACGTCAAAGCACAGGGCTGGCAAGATGGACATGGGGTTTTTCTGCTAATCCCTCCCTCCCGTTGTTTCCAAACCTCTCATCATTTTCTTTCTACCCTCCAAATTAAACTTGGTCCTCATGGGCCAGCATCCTGTCTCTCCCCTGGGTATGGGTAATAACTCCTTGTGGGCTCCAAATGGCTTTCACACTCTCTCACAAAGGATGCCTTTCACAAGCCTCTCAAATGACTGTACAGTCCAGGAGAGTTTATTCTTACCTGGATCTCATTTTTAGTTTCTTACAGAGGTGAAAGGTGCTGGCTGTTTCTTCTTAAGCTTCCAGAAACGTGTAAAGCTGGCAGTGACGGGTTTTACAACACAGCTGCCTGTCGGCTGTTTCCTAAGCACTGTGTTTCCCACACAACCACATCTCCCAGATGAGCAATTCGACATTTGTGGCTGCCAGCAGCCAGGGACCCTCTTCAACCAAAGTGCCAGTCTGTGATGGCCGGGGCCTTGTGGCTCTCCCCTTGCTTGTCTTCCTTGCACTCTGTAATGAGAGTCCTTTGCTCTCCTCCTCGGCGCGGTGGCGGCTGCGGCCCTGTTTACTGCCTCTGGGTCTAAAGCAGACTTTGACTTCTCAGGGAAGCCGCCCAGGGCATTGGTTCCTCCAAAAGCAGCAATTTGAAGTAGAGGTTTAGATCACGCAGTCTCTTGTCCGTGGGTAAGAGTAAATGGAAATCAATTTAGACAAAGCAGAACTCCCCCACACCTCTGTCAAACCAACACCCCTCCTCTTTTATCTGTTCTAGATAGTTGGGTTTCACATAAAATTTTATTTCTGAAATCAGCGGTTTCTAAAAACTGAAGTAAAAAGTAAATTAAAGCCATTTGTCCCAGGAATCAAAGCTGGTTCCCTATCTCCTTTCTGTTCTGCCACAGAGACCTGAGGCCATCGGTGGTGGTAGTTTTTCCTAACCATGGGGGCAGCTCCCTCCCTCCCTGCTCTGCAGGGAGCCTGCTGCTTCTCCAGTTCTTCTCCTCCTGACCATACCCAGGCCCTGGACTCCACTCCCACCCTGCTGTGGCCTTTTCCAGACACATACTGGCCTGAAGCCCAGCGTCTGGCCTCAGGATTGACTCAGCATCTGTCAGAGCAGTGAGCAGAGAATAGGCCTTTCTCTGGTGGGACACCGTCTGTCCCCAGGAGCGATGTGGCTGCAGCTCCTCCAAGACCTCTGCCTTCACCTTCTAGGAGCTGTTCAAGGGACCCCAGCTGCCCTCAGCACCTGCCCCCTCCCTGCTCCCACTGCCCTCGGCCATGCAGCAAAACCTGGGGTCACTGCTCATTTCTGCCAGACCAATGGAACACAGGACCCTTTTAAAACATTTTCTGGATCAAATTCTGCATTTTCAGAAGGCCATTTTTCTTGTGAAATCTGGTCTCCAAAGGAGGCTAGAAGTGTCTCGCGTTAAACTTTGGGCTGCCCACCATGGTGGGAAATCCCCAAGAAGGTGTCTTCATAGGTGCTGCTGCAGTTCCAACCATAGGTGCCTTTTGCTGCGAAAGTTTCCAGGGGGCGGGGCTGCCAGGCAGACAAACCTGTGCGCACTATTCTGCAGGCAGACATAAGGGGAGGTGTGAAATCGGCAAATGTGCTACCTAGAGTTTACAATGTTTTAATCAGACATCTCTTTCTAGAGCAGTGATTCTCAACCTTCCTAAGGCCAAGAATAGTTTCTCATGTTGTGGTGACCCCCCCCCTCAAACCATGAAATTAATTTTGCTACTGTTATGAATCTGGCGACCCCTCTGAAAGGGTTATTTGACCCCCAAAAGGATTGCCATCCACAGGTTGAGAACCACTGGCTGCTTAAAACCCTGGAAACATTGTCCTGAGATAGTCTTAAATCTCTCCCTTTTTTAAGTTTAACTGGTGCATAATTCAAATATCACACAATTTAATTGTCCAATCAATCATATCGTGAAAACTTATGCAACCATCGCCACCACCGATTTCAGAATGTTTTCTTGTTTCTCATATCCACTGTAGTTCACTCCCTGTTCCCCCCCAACACACACACCGCACTCACTGCCCCCGCGTCCGGACAGACTCGCAGCGACTCTGTCCGAGGGGGAACTGTCCCTGTGCCTTGGGGGACAGGCTAGGTAAATCCATAGAGGCTGTAGGTGCATCAGTGAGGGCCTACAGGGCCTGCAGGTGGAGCAGCTGCGCACTGGGCTGCCATCTGCAAGGTCAGCCGTTGGAAACCACTAGCAGCGGCTCGGGAAGAAGAGGAGCTCTTCCACTCCAGTAGGCGGTCTCAGTCGCAGCAAGGCCTGGAGCCTGACTTTCTGCAAACCGTCAATTCATGCTAAATAGACAATAGCGTAACTTTTCTGAATGAAGGTGTATTTGAAATTATGGAACGCATTTGGGATTAGAACAGCCCTTAAGTTCAAAACATTTGCTCGCAAGATCTTCAGGTGATCTCAGTTCAGAGCAAGGAGAACAACAAACCCTGGAGAGGGACATCACAGGGTCAGCCTAGACCTTCCTTCTCTTGAATTAAGCTCCAGAGTGCTCCAGCCCTCTGTGATGGCCTACATCTCTCAAGTTACTTGTCATCATTTTGGTAGATTCAATATCTTAAACCCTTTCAGAGAAAAACCACCAGAAGCACCCCCTGCCCTGTAAACCATTTCTATACACTGCCTTTCATCTGCAGAAGTTTAAAGATATAGGCATTTCTGTGTCCAGAAATCAAGTCAGATAAACTAAAGCCATCCATGTGTCAGGGGAGATGAGAGACCTGTCCTTGGGGCTACTCTGACTCCTCTATGCTGGGCCCCACTGGCCCCTCAGGACTGGGAACAAAGGGACTAGGCAGCATCCTCACGGCAGTAACCTGGTTCATTTCTTTTGACATCCAAGCCATGTCCTCTGCTGTCCACTGTAGCCTTGGCTGCCACTGGCCCTTCCTAAGGCTCCCTCAGCCCACTGTCCTCCCTAACCCTGGCCTGGGCTGGGGGCCCTGCCTCCCCACCTGCTTCTCCAGCTTCTTCCCAGGAGTCTCCATCTCCTCCCCGCCCCTCTCGGTGGGACCGTCAAGAAGATAGATCGATCCAGCTGGTGCAGCAACAAGGGTTGGTCGGCAAGATGGCGGACATTGGTCCAAGAGGCAGAAGTTGATGAGCCAGATGTAGGTGCCAGGCCCAGCAAGAAGAAAACACATTTTCCCCAGAGTCTGCCTGTACATCAATGGGATCACACACACACACACACACACACACACACACAAAACCTTCCTCTCCATTGCATCAGAGCTGTGACTTAAATAAAGGGGTTGCACCCCACCCTACGGCCCTGACAATAGTCACAGTGATCCCATTACAGAGTGGACTCTGACTTGTTACAAAACAGCTCAGGAGATTAGGGGGCCTTAACTGCCGAAACACTGAGAATTCAGGCCCAGTAAAGCTGATGAAAACCTGTCACAATAGATAAAGATTTTTAACTCAACAAGATTCCCCAACACTTTCTAAAAATTTTCTTTAAACCACACAGAAACACCGATGCCAAAACCTCTGTGTTCCAGAATACCCATCCCGAATATTTTCGCCAGTCTGAGGCCTCTTGATCAATAAAGAAGCAGGCTTCCGTGTCTACCCAGGCCTCCATCACAAGGCCCAGAGGCAGCAGATGAGCACTTTCCATCTTATTCCTGCTTTCTGTAATTATTCAACTGGCTGCCATCTGTTACATGCCAGTTGTTTGTGAGTCATTTGTCTTGTACTTTCTCCTGAGGACACCTAGGAGCAGTCTGAAAGCACACGGACATGTTTATTTTCATGGTGAACTGCGCTCAGAGAGGGAGGCCTCTCTGAAAATCTCACTTTCTGTTGCCCGACTGCTCCAAGGTGCGCCTTGACGCGCAGTCAGCCCCCAAGCCGGAGCGGAGACAGAGGCAGGCAGCAGCAAGCACCGCCCACCAGCTCCTCCCTCGCTCGGAGGAGAAATATCCATGCGTGCAGGCCAGACCGCCACAGGCAGCGTCCTTCACCATTAGAGTTCAGGACTCAGGGGAGGACCCTGAGGGGAGGTCCCATTAGGGCAGCGGTTCCCAGCCTGTGGGTTGCGACCCCTCTGGGGGTCAACAACCCTTTCACAGGGGTCACCCGATTCATAACAGTAGCAAAATTGCAGTGATAGAGTACCAACGGAAATCATTTTAGGGTTGGGGGGGGGGTCACCACCACATGGGGAACGGAGAGGGTGGCGGCATGAGGAAGGTGGAGGCGCGCGGCAAGCGGGGAGGAGATGAAGACGCTGCTCTGCAGGCAAGGTTTCAATACACCCACGGCCTGCCAAGTCCAGGCTGCTTCCCACTGCCGTGCAGAGCGCCGCTGTTGCTCGCTGCTCCCGCCACCCTGCTCACGGTGACTGCGTCCTTCCTGCACCTTCCTGATGGCGTTGTTGTCCGCCCAGCGCATGAGGGGTGTCGCCCTTCTCGATGGCCTCTGCCGCACCCAACACGGCGGGCGCCCTGTCCTGGAGCTCGCTCTTCCCCAGGATGTGTCAAAGGAAGGGGGACAAAGCCTCCCCGTGCTGCTTCTCGCCGTGCTTCATCGGAGGCGGATTTGTCGGTTCTCGGCCAGCTCTTTCCATACCATCTCGAGGGAGCATCATAAAAGTGCTAAGGTTTTTCATTGTGGGAGAGGCTGCACGACCTAAATGAGCGCTTTCTCTGTCGACTGCTTCTTCGGCTATGCGCCACCATCCACTCGAGGGCAGTGAGTTGGGCTTTTAGGTTTTGGCCTCTTTCTTTGAGGCCTTTGCATGGACCAACAACATCGCGGACATGGCAAAAGCACTGACACTGACACCAAGGGCCAGCGGGCTGCCAGCCTGAGAGCACCTCCTTTGCCGCTGGATCTGTGCCGGCGCCTTACCGTCACCACCCCCACCGTAACACAGGGATGGAACGGGAGCAAGGCTCAGGGCCTGACACATCTGCCTATCAGCCCCTGGCTTCCCCAGCAAGAATCACGCCAAGCCCAAAGGCACAAGCTCCATTGACCATCACAGGATTGCTCGCATGGGGCCACTGGGAGATGACCGTATTCACCGCCTTCATTTTCATCACGCACCATGGAGATGGAGCGCAATAAAGTTATCTATTGTCCTGAAGTGAAACCTTGATCATTCACATTTAAAATGGAGGTGCTCCTATGTCTACGCTTCTTCTGTCATGGGTGGCATTTAGGTACGTCTTTCAAAGCTCAGGAACCCACTGACTGTGTGAGGGAAAGCTGACTGAACGCAATGACGAGATCACCTTGGAGCTAGTGGCGTTCGCCCTGGTTCATTTAACAGCTGCATGTTCTAGACAAAGGTTCCCTCTGCTTTATAGAGTCTTTTGTTGCTCATAATTGATCATTGTTTCTGAGCAAGATTGGGCACTTATGCACGGAAGCCGACTTAAAAGGAGCCAAATGTCACCTCAAAGCCTCAGAAAATTAAGAAGGTAAGAAACACTTGCCTTAGAGCATTGGAGAATTATGAGAGAGAGAAAAAGAGCTAATAATACCATCAAAATTATCAAGACCCTGACTTTTCTTAAAACAAAGAGCCATCTAAGCAAGGTGTCAGCTAAGTCCATAAGCAAGGAGCACACTAGGTCATGTGATCCAAGGATGGTAAATACTAAAATCCAAGATAAGAGGAGATAATGGTACTAGAACTTAAGCAGGAGGCTGTGGATGACAGTGAAAGCCTAAAATCCATTTGCAGAGTCCCCACATGAGTTAAGAATTTGTGGAACTCCCTCAGACCATTGACTCGGAATGTGAATAGCCTTGTTCTCAGGCAGAGCATGTGGGAAAAGACATCACTGTGGCTATAGTTAGGTCAAAATTTAACATTGTATCATTTTTTCCCTCCTGATCCACTTTTAATGTGCTTAGTTCCAATTATCTACTGCCTTCCTTTGGTTTGAGGTTCTTCTGCTTTGTTTGTTGTTGTGGTTGTCTTTGTTGGAGTTTGATGTACAATTTTCATATTCAAAATCCAGGGTAGATAAGCCATGGAGCAGTACCTAGATTAATAGTCCCGTAGGGTTACGGCAGGGGAGGTTTGAGGGGGATGGGGAGCTAATACTAGTAGACACAAGAGTGATGACAAAAATGTTCTAAAATTAATTTTGGTGATGATCACACAACTTTCTTGATATATTTAAATTATTAAATTGTATGCTACATTAATTATATGCCAATGCAACTGTCTAAAGTGACCAAGAACTATTAATTAGGCATAGTGATAGGACTTTCTATGAGATGCAGGCTGATGTACTTGTTTCTTTCCCTAGGGTTAGGGTTAGGGTTAGGTTTTTGGTTGTTGGATTGCCGGGTAGGTGGGGCAGGGGTGTCGGGGAAGAGAGGGGTATATTCAGTGGGGGAGTGTGAGAAAGACCCTGTGATATGAAGTTTGAGCTTTCTCCTGACGTTCCATCATTTCAAAAATGTACTTTATCACCCAGCTGTATCCCCAGTTGTTCCTGTCATGGAGGACTTCTCTGTTGACTAAATTAGATGACACTTGTTTCTGTTTTCTTCTTGTTCATCATTATGCTTTTATCAGATATTTTTCAAGAGAAGCTAAATGTTCTTTCTTATAGAGTCTAACAGTAAGGACATAGACTGTGTTAAAATAAAAGCATGGAGGTTTAGTCAGAAAATATTGCAACTGTAATTGGGCGACAAGTTGCAAAGTTTTTAATCGTTCCAGAGTATAGGAATTAACACTGACTTTTTTTTTGGGGGGGGGGGTCATCACTGCTCTCCGGTGGTGGGAGTAGGAGGCCCAGCCCCACTGCTGGAATTGAACCTCAGTCCCAGTGGGCCTCAGTCCTGTGCACAACCACTATGCCCCCGGGGCTCAGCCCTAACACTGACTTTTATAGAAGTTTAGGGGACTAGTAACCATTAGTCAACCCTCAGTAACATTAGGTTGCACATCAGTTAATTCCAGGACTTCCACTTCCGAAGCTACCCTATACCATCATGCTGTGAAGACCGTTTGACTCATCTTTTGAGGGAGAGAGGGCATGTGTAA
The DNA here is from genome assembly GCA_004026705.1 of Nesogale talazaci. NCBI lineage: Eukaryota > Metazoa > Chordata > Mammalia > Afrosoricida > Tenrecidae > Nesogale > Nesogale talazaci. Next base: position 11,117 of record PVJH01022466.1, read on the forward strand.
TGCGGTCCTTCTAAGAACACTTCGAGTTCTCGCTCTGCTCTCCTTGTCATCTCAGTCTGAGCAGATGAACCCTTATTGTGACCTTGGACCCATGGCTGCCCAGCTTGTCCTTAGCCAGAGCCTCCCTTATGCCAAGCACCTCTCTTTGGAGGACTTTTTCATAAGACCCAGTTCAGATCAATTGTCGTTGACCACTGAGGACCCCTGTTGAGTTCCCATTTGCCTGCACAACTTTGTTTTCTTGGTGTCTCGCATGTGGCTGCCTGTTTTGGAGACAGGCTATTCAAACCACATGCTGCTATGAAAAGGGGGTCAAGCACCACCGGTGTCATCTGTGCCAGGCCAGAACCTGGGTGTCCATCCTGTGAGCCCTTCAGGAAAGTGTGTAAGAGCAGGACTGAATCCAGGACACTTGGCAGCGAGGCACCTAGAGGAAGAGCCAGTCCATTTTCTAAGAAATGGGGCTATCTTCATCGTGGGGTTGTGTTGTGAGTACACACATTTTGTATCCAGCTTACTAGGCATTTCATTCATCTTCTGAGATAGAAATGGACAACATGACCCACCATCAATTCCAGACAGACTGAGGTCTATTGATGCTGCTGTGGGGATGTGCTGTCAAGTCGGTTCCTCTCAGAGTGATGCCACATGTGACAGAGCAAAGTTCTGCCCAGGCCCGAGCCGTTCCCACGGTTGTTGCTGTGAGTGAGTCATGGTTGGAGCCTTTGTCAAGCCATCTTGTAGAAGGCCTTCTTCTTTCTCACTGTCCTTACCCTGTGCTGAGTACGATGCCCCTTTCCAGGGTCCAGTCTCCCCTGATTCTAGATCCAAATACTGGAGATAAAATCTCACCATCCTCACTTTTAAGGAGCACCCTGACCGTATCTTTTCCAAGACAGATTTATTGGTTCTTTGGTCAGTCAATGTGACTTTCAGTATTCTTCACCAGCACCACAACTCAAATGCATTCATTGTCTTAGATCTTTCTTATTCAATATCCAATTTTCATATGCACTTGGGGCAATTGACAATACCATAGCGTGAGTCAGGTGCCCCTTAGTCCTCAACGTGACATCCTTGGTCTTCAACACTTTAGAGATGTTATGTGTGGCAGATTCGGCCAATGTTATATGACACTTGATTTTCTAACTGCTGCTTCCATCAACATTGGTTGTGGATCTCTGCAGAGTGAAATCCTAGACAACTTGATTTTTTTCTCTTCTGTTTAACATGATGTTACCTATTGGTCCAGTTGGAAGGATTTTTCTTTTCTTTTCATTGACCGTAATCCATGCAGAGAAGGCTGCAACCCTTGAGCTTTATAGGTTACCTCTGGGGACTTTTGCATATTTATCCAGAGAAATTAATGTGAAAACAGAAGAATCTCATGTTGTTTTAGGGCCATTTCTTTGCTCAGGTCAAGATCAGATTCAAACAAGGATGCCATAATCTAGCATGCTTGCCTCACTCAGTGCATTGCTAATGTACTTGGTGGAAAGCAAACAGACAGCACTTGCTGGAAAACAACGAAGAGACAGGAGGATGTGAACTTGAATGGAAATGGGGAGAGTGAGAACATGTTACCCAGTTTCTGACTAAAGTCACAGAGCAATTGGTGTATGAAACAGTAATTGGAAAAGCCAATTTGCTACAATCAGCTTTCCCCTAAAGCATAATGAAATGTTTTTTCTAAACACTCAAAAAATTTAATGGTAACAGGAATTATCAACAACCAAAACCCACCCCCAAGTCAATTCAAACTCACAGCCTCCCAGCAGCACTACTCCATATGGTGTCCACGCCTTTAAATCTTACAGAAGCAGACAGTCACATTTCTCTTCCTGGGGGCAGTGTCGGCTGTGTTCTGAAAGCTGTAATTCAGTATAGCAGAAGCCAATCTTTTTTAATTTTTATGTCGCGATCAGGCAAGGGGGTGGCAGAGTCAGCATCCCAGTAAATTGCCAGCCTTAGCTACTGATTGGGCCCACTTAACAAATATGCCTTCTCTCTAAATATTAGAAGGAATTATTAAGGAGAGAAGTATAAAATTTAAATAATTTTCCATATAAATAAACTAGAGAAGTCATTATATTGAAGCACTGATAATAACACAAGAATAGGTACAACCTTAAGACTTCATTCAAACCCCCTGCATGGTGTCTTATGCAGTGAGCTGTGGCCTAGCTGTCTACTTCAGGGCTGTCTGCTGTGACCAACAGGGTGTTGAAAGAGGTCTTCTTGTTCCCACTGCTTGGCCAGGGTGCTAAGGTGTAGAAATTAATACAAAAGGTGCAGCCAATAGAATAATTGTTATCCAGAGTCGGCAACACATGGACATGCTTCTGTGAAAGCATACACACGTTGATTTGCAGGAAAACCTAAAAAGTGTATCTATTTTATCAACCTAGGGTGCAGCAGTACAGTAAAAATACTTTAAATGTTACCTCTTCTCATCATCGCTGTGTTTAGCTTGAGTCACAGGTCATCTTTCTTCATTTTTCAGCCCTATTCTGTAACACTCATTTTAGGAATGCTGCATCATTACTCACAGAGGACGTAACTCACCTTTACAGACCTCCTTCCTTCCACCATGTTCCTGTCTATCTCTCGTTCAGTCCATGCTCCTTCAGCACTCAGATGCTTTGTTTTAGTTATCAACACATCGGTACAGGTCCACCAGCAGTGGATAAGAGTTTCTGTCTCCCCACAGCCTGTCCAACATTTGTTGCTCTCTGATTTTTTTTTAATTGGGCTATCTTTAAGGGTGTGTCAGTCTGGGTAGACTAGAGGAACAAATTTCATGGACCCACATATAGATATAAGGAAAGGGTTTATATACAAGAGGAACAGGACATTGAGCCCAGTCGAGCTGAAAGTTATAAGTCCTATATTAACCCATGTGCCCGAAATCAGTCTATAAAGTCTCCTTCTGACTCACGAAGTCACAGGTCAGTGGATACAGAATCCCGGTGCTGGCAGGGGTCTCCACATGGGTCCTCACTTCCAGGGCTCAGGGTCCATCAACAGCATACCACTCCAGCTTCAGAGGTCTGTCTTCATCAGAACAAAGCCGAGTGGTTTCGCCACTGGCTCCTCCAACTTCTGAAACGCTGCCAGCTTGTCTTGTCCGTGATTAATCGTCTCTCAAACTAACTCCCAACAACTGGGGAAGATAGCTTCTCATCTTCATGAGGGAAATACCATGAGATTTCCCAGGAGTCTCAGGTGAAAGCCATGCCCACACAGAGGCCTCATCAGTTACTCAATGGCTTTCTCCTGATTAACAGACCAGACTCCACCCCTACATTTCAATTATAAAATTAACATAAGCACATGACTGCCACAAAGGATGTTAGGGGGCTGAGACCTGGTGGCATAGTGGTTGTTTTAATGTGCTTTTCTCTTGTGGGTAATGATTTAGAATATTTTGGCCATTTGGATTTCTGCATTTTTGAAACTTCTGTACAGGTCCTTTGCCCACCTCCTCAGTGGGGAACTCATTTTTTTCTTTTTGGAAGTTAGCAAAGTATTGTAGATTTTAGTAACAAGGATTTTGTCTGATGTGTCATTGCTAAAGATGTTTTCCCAGTCATTGGGCTCTCTTATTACTCTGTTGGTGAATTCTTTCAATGTACACAGATGTTTTATCTTCAATATATCCCACTTGTCAATTTGTGACTCATCTGTGTATATGTCCTTCCCTACTTCTGATAGCCTATATATTCCCTGTGCCAAAACTCTCAGATTTGTCCCAATAATCTTATTGCTGGTACTAATAGTTTTGGGTTTTACATCCTTGCTATTGAAATTTGTTCCTTCCTTTCTTTTTTTTTTAAGATTTTTTTCTTTTTCTCTCTCTCTTTCTTTCTTTCTTTTTTTTTTCTGTGGCATCACTGCCCTGGTGGGAGTAGGGAGCCCAGCCTTGCTCCTGGAGAGCTACTGCTGGATTTGAACTGTCAACCCTATGGGCTGCAGTCCCGCACACAACCACTGTGCCACCAGGTCTCAACCCCCTTCCTATTTTTGGTTAGCTTTGTCAGCGGTCTGTCGATCCTATTAATTGTTTCAGAGAACTAACTTTTAGCTGCATTAATTTTTCCATAGTTTTTGTGTTTTCCCTCTCATGAATCGCAGCCCCAATTTTTATTATTTCTCTTCTTTTTCTATTAGTAGGATTTTCCTGCTGAATCTGCTCCAATTGCTGTAATTTTGTGCCAGTCTATCGATCATAAGTCTCTCTTCCTTTTTCACGAATGCATATTTGCTGTGAAACTTCTTCTGATCACTCCCTTTGCTGTGTCCCATAAGTTTTGGTATGTCATGCTGTCTGGTTTCTTGAGATTTCCTAATTTCATCTCTAATCTGGGCCAGTACGCACTTCTTTGCAATAGACAGTTATTCATCCTTCAGTTGTTTGCCCTTGCTTTCTTCATTTTCCTTTTATTGATTTCCAGTCTTATGCTACAGTGGTCAGAGACGGAGAGATCTGTATAATATCAATATGCTTAATTTTATGCAGATTCAAATTATGTACCAGCATGTGGTCTATCTTCAAATATGTGTCATGTGGGCTTTATAAAAATGTAAATTTCTCCCACCAGGGCAGTGATGCCAAAAAAATGTAAATTTCTTTGTATTTGGGTGGAGAGCTCTGTGAATATCTATCAGGTCAAATCATCTAAATTGTAGTGTCTATATCTCTAACCTCCTTGAGTTTTTTCCCTGAGAAAGAAACTTTCTCTGTCTTCACAGAGAGCTGTGTATTGAAGTCACCTACTATAATTGTTGAGCCTGTGATTTATTTTTTCATCTTTTGGAATATTTGATTAACATATTCAGTGGGTCTCCTGTTTGGGGAATGTATGTTTAAAATGTTTAGTGACTCTTTGTCTACAATTCCCTTGAGCATTATATAGTGTCCCTTCTTATCTCTTTTTATGGTTTTCACTTTGAGGTCAATTTGATCTGAGATTAGGATTGCTGCTCCTGCTTTTTTTCAATTATTGTTTGCTTGGTATGCCTTTAAAGCTCCAGCCTTTGATTCTCAGCCTATTTTTGTCTGTAATGTTGAAATATGTCTCCTGTAGGCAGCAGGTTGATGGGTTGTTTTCTAAGCCTGTTTGCTACCCTCAGCCTTTTAATGCCTGAGTTTAGTTCTTTGATGGCTAGTATTATTATATCCATCTGTGGACTCTGTGATGTCATCTTATACCTTTTCTATTGAATGTTTTCTTACCTTCCTGTCTTATCAATATTGTGTGTGTTATTCTTTCTTTCTTTCCACCCCTAATCCAATGCTCTCTTAGGGGCCATTTTCTCTTTGTTGCCCTCTGGGTGGAGTTGTTCTATGTGGTGGCATCTTATTTATGTCTGGTGAGTGCTGTTCTTCTGTCCATACTGAGTCGGCAAGGATCTTTTGTAGGTCTGGGTTTCTTTTGGCATATTTTGCGAGTGCTTCCTTGTCTTGGAACTCTCTCACTTCTCCATGTATCTTGGGAGATGATTTGGCTGGATAGATTATTCTTATATGTTGCCCCGCTCCCTCCCCTTTGTCACAGTGTCTGCTGACAGGGCTGAGCATATTCTTATTTAGGGATCTTTATCTGTGACAGCCTGTTTTCCCTAGCTGCTCTCGTGATTTTCTCCTTTTCCTCAAAGTTGGATAGTTTAAATATTATGTGCCTTAGTGACTGTGTAGACTAAGGGTAGACTAGAGAAACAAATTCATAAGCACACATATGTATATAAAGGACAGGTTCATATACAAAAGGAATGAAACGTTAAGAAAGCATCACAAACCAGTCCAGTCCAAGGTCATAGGTTCAATATTAGCTCATATGTCTGATACTAATCCATAAGTCCTCTTCAGACTCACAAAATATATGCAATGACACCAAGACAATCATAGACCAGTGAGTGCAGAGTCTTGTGTATCCAGTGGCGTTGTAAGCATCTCAGCACTGCCAGGGACCTCTCTGTGGCTTCTCAAGCATCTCAGGACTGACAGGAGTCTCTTCTTGGCTTTTCCGGCTTCAGAGGTTTGGCTACATAAGGGTAAGTTCATGTGGTTTCTCCTTTGGGATGTCTCACAGGCAGTTGGCCTTGTGTCTTGTCAGTAGAGTGTCTCCAAGAGACTGAGTCATGAGTCTCTCACCTCCAAGGAGGAAATCCAGCCAGAATTCTCAGGAGAAAGTCATCCCCACATAGGGGTCACATTGGCTAGCTCCAGATTGACAGGCTAGACCCCATCCTTACACTCTTTTCTTCTTCTTTTTTTAATCATTTTATTGGGGGCTCTACACTCTTAATCCTCAAATTGACACCAGATTATGTGACTGCCACAGTGACTTCTCGGGATTCAATCTAGCTGGTGTTCTTTCAGCTTCCTGAATGGTTGCCTGGTTTTCATTCAGTAAGCTGGCTGAAGAAGTTTCCCTCCAAGAATTCTCTCAATAATTTTGAAGTATCTTCCTCTGGTAATCCAATTATTCTGATGTTCCTCCTCATCAAACATAGCTCTTAGGCTTTCTTCAGTTTCTCTAATGATCTTATTGGAATTTTTTTTTCCTGCTTGGCTATCCTCTAGGTCACTGGTGCAATTCTCTGCCTCCTCCAGTTGGTTGGCGAATTCCATAAGTTTGCTACTGGCTTATGTGATCTCATCCCTAAGCTCTTGTGTTTCCCTTTGGTGTATGGTCTCTATCTCCTCTATCATTTCTCTTTTTTTCTGTATTGTTTCCCTCATATCCTGTATGAGTCCAAGCAACATTCTGAAACATTCTTTCAGTGGCAGATTCATATCTACTTTTTCTAACCACATAATTAGGTTCAGCACATCTACCACCATGGCCTTTTTTTTCTTCCTGTTTTTTCGGTTAGGTCATTGGGGTGGATTGATTTTTGTGCTGTGTTGTTTTATAAGAGCCCAGTTACATTTTCTCGAGTCAAAGAGCACTGGATTCTGTCTGGGAGACTCATAGTAATGCTTCTTCGAACTGCCTGCAGCTAATTTCACTGTGGGGTCGACCTATTACTTTTTCCTTCTGTAACTTCACTCTTTCCCTAGTCAACCAATATTCTGTTATTTGGGGGAAGGGGGGAGTTGAATGGTCCTCTCTGGGAACACTGAGTGAGTGGTTGTAGACCCACAAGGATGGTGCTGCCCTGGGTGATCTCACAAGAAGTCATGGTTGTGTGGCCCAAGCAGCTTGGGGTGCCAGAGAGAGCATGTAGGGGTGCCTGCTGCAACAGGAGTGCCACAGAGGGAGGTGAGTGTGCCAACTTTGTGAAGAGCACCAAATTGCCCTGTTCAGCTAGATCACCGTAGAGTTAGACAGAGGTTCCCACAGCAACATGGAGCACTGGAGAGTGTGGGCGGAACTATCTTAGCCCATGTGGGGCACTACAGCAGGGGAGAGAAAGTTCCCGCAGTCATGTGGGACCACAGAGGACAGGCAAGAGCTCCCCCAGCTACATAGGTGGGACTTACCCTGGAAAAGGGTGGGTGTTCCCTAGCTGCATGCTAAGTGCTGCAGAGGACAGGTGGTATTCCCCCAGAGGAAGGTGGCCAGCATTCCCCATATTCTTACACTGCAAGGGGTGGAGCTTCCCCACCTGGGTGTAGGGCAAGTGTAAGTGTAGTCCTAGGCTAAGATGAGTGGCCTGGCGGTTGGTAAGGATGTGTGATAAAAAAGACAAAGGGAAAACAGCCCACTGAGACTGCTGAGGGAGAGAAGAAAGGGATACAAAAGTAACAATATAGCTGAGCCGCAATCCTTGACTGTGGGACTGGAGGGGTTAAACCCTGCCCCAAGACGGCAGCAAGCTGTGACTGCATTGAGATTGAGCCCTTGAGCCCAGCAAAGGAGCCTGGCTCTGGCCAAGACTGTGGCAGGACGAAGGGTAAGCCCTAGCCAGCCTCCACAGTGGTAAGTCAAAAGCCACAGCTTCTTCAAACAATGGGTCTGGAGTTACTTATCTTTATGGTGCTCCTTCTGCGACCTCGCTGTGTGGAATTTCCCTCTTAGTGACTCTCCTGCACTGATTTCTGAGAAGTCCCTCTGGTATGTCATACTCAGTTGCCACCTTGCTGGAAGTCTCTAATTCATGCTATCTTAAACTGGGGGTGCGCTTCTCTTGCTAAAACAGACACAAATCTTTTGTGTATAGGCATGAAACTTAAAACTGTCAGTTGTTCTGACAGGGCACTGAGAAATGATACCGAGCTATTTATTCAAAGATCTTACCGTTATAAAATCAGCTTTTCCCAAAGACAGGTGCCTTGGTTTTGTTACAAAGGGCATAAAAGTTCACATAAACTTAGAGGCACAGAATTATGGCCTTCCAGGTGGATTACCTAGAATTGACATTAAACTCAGGGAAAAGACTATTAAAATTGAGCAAACATTGTTAGGATGCTGGCATTTTTATAGCTCTTCAGACTCAGGGACTTATTTTGTTGAATCCTCGCTTTCAAAGCAGATTGGACAAGAAGTAAAATTAATTAAAGAAGAGTTTATTATCTTAAGAGCAATAAAAACTCAATTCTTTGTAATTTGACATTATAAGTCTTACTATTTTTCACCCATTAACCTAATCAACTGTGAGCTGCAGTAAATAAAAGTTGGACTATATTAAATAAATGTTCTCTTAGTAAACATTATTAGATTTCTTGTCTTTGTTATTCATCTCTTGCATCTTTGTAGGTGGCAAAAATGAACATACATATTAAATCTTAATTTGGGGCTATCTTCTCTCTGTGGTATAAAAAGTAAGAGCTCAAAACTTCAGTCATAATGTGCATCTCTTAACTTAATGTGATATCAGCTCAGTATTCGCAATTAATAGAAATTAATTAAAGCCTACGTGAGACCGCTTCAAAAGTTTGTGAAGAAATGAGATTGAAGATAATAAGATTTTGCATGAACTTTTTGAAGTCCACTCACATATTACAAAGAACAATTGCTAAAGTAAAATTCATTTAATCTATTTTCTTGTTCACATTTTTACTTTTTCCTCTAATTTCTCAACTTGATCTTCCTATTATCAAATTGGGTTAGGAGATTTGCATTATAATTGAAGTTTATGATCTTTTGCTATATTGGTGACCCACCCAATCTCTAGTAACTATTAAGACAGTAGTTCTGGATCTCACTGCTGTCTGCATTGTTGATCTGATTTTTCTTCTGGTTTAAAAGGCTTTCATCTGCGAAGGCAGGGTCTTTTATTTCATGTACTCCACAGCAGGGTGGGTCTCAGAGGCTCATTATTAAGAAATAATCAGTTAATACTCATTTATTCACTTATGCTCAGTTTGGCTCTGGGTGGTTTGAAAAGACACAGGTAAATAAATTCTTTCATTTTTGTTTTTATTGGAATGTTGGGGTAACATGGTGGCCTTTCCCCAAGTCTCCAGTTTCTTCTGTTTGAGTTAACTGTTGATTTAAAAGCCTTTCTCAATCAGGTGGAGGGATTTAAATTTATCAGTAAACTCTCTTGGAAAGTCTTGGTATTATCTCAGAAAGAGTCATTTTAGACATAGCTTGTTTGGCTGCTCTGGTGATTCCTTAAGGGCCTCTGCTTTCATTATTCCTGAAGTCCAGAGACTCCAGGGCAGTGCTCCTCAACCTTTCTAATGCTGCCCCCTTTCATATAGTTCCTCAAGTTGTGGTGACCCCCAACCATAAAATTATCTTTCTTACTATGTCATAACTGCAACTGTTATGAGTCTGGTGACCTTTGTGAAAGGGTCGTTCGAACACACACACACACACACACACACACACACACACGGGTCTTGACCCACAGGTGGAGAACTGCTATCCTGAGGGAAAACTGAGAGCCAGTCCTGCTGGCCACTCCCACAGGCCTGTCGGCCTGGCATGATTTGGGTCTGGTTCTGCTGAGTGTTGAGAATACAGCTACAAAGGAGTCTCAGTACCCTTAGCCCCGAGAGCCTTCAGCTTCTTTTAACTCTAGAATTCATAAAAGATCACTTCTCGTCCTCAAATAAAACACTTTTCACATAATATCTACTTTAACTTGGTTGGGAAGGGTTTGCACTTCAATTTCACTTTCAAGATCAGCAGAGACATAAACTTAAGACTAAACCAGAACAAATTCCTTTCCCATAATGCCTGGGAATGGTAAGACTGTTTCATTTATATAGAAATTTATTTATCATTAAATCAGTCAGACTACATTTTTTAAAAACTATTGTAATATAGCTGAATAATGCCATCCAGTGGTAGGAAATTAGACACGTTTTTATAACCACCCTACCTTCGGCATGTCTTCTCTTTTAACGCACACTCACTGCATCCAGTCCATTCTGACTCACAGAGACCCTGTAGGGCAGGGCAGACTTCCCCTGTGGATTTCCAAGGTGTCACTCCCCACTGACGTGGCCAGCCTCATCTTTCTCCTGCAGAGAGGCTGGTGCTCTCAGACTGCTGACCTTGATGATAGCAGCCCCACATGTAACCACTAAGCCACCAGGGCCCCTGGATCTAAACTCCTTCTCTAAAGGGCACTCTGCTTGCCTTGCAGCCATTATCAGGGGCCATGGAGTTGCTTCCAACCTGCATCCACCCGTGCATGAGCACAGCCAAGCAAAACACCGTCCAGGGGCCCTGCGCCATCCTCGTGCTTGATCCCGGCTACAGCCCCTGCGTCTGTCCATCCGTCTCATCGCGGGCCTGCCCCTCCACTTTACCAAGCGTGATGTCCTTCTCCAGGGATGGGTCTCTCCTGACAACACGTCCAAAGTATGTGAGATGAAGTCTTGCCATCCCTGCCTCTAAGCAGTCTGGCTTTACTTGCCAGAAAGATCGGTTTGTCCATGATGCTGTCAATAGTCTTCTCCACCACCACAGTTAAAGGCCCTGTTTAGGAAAGAAATTTAGAGTAATTTCCTCTTTTGAAAGGCTTTGTGATGTCAATTAAAATAAATTGACATAAATTAAAATAAATAATTTTTTTCAACCCATAGTTTAATAGGATGATCTAATTTCAAAGTTTCTTAGAGTAACTACAAAAGCTCATACTGAAAAGCAGAAGCAAGAAGCGGTTTTTTTTTCGAGAAAAGAATGAGACTTTTTAATTGCTCTGATTATCACCAGCTATGGCCTTCCAATGACCCAAAGCAGAGCAGCTTAGACACACACTGTTCTCTGAGTGCAGTGAGATAGGAGAGTCTCACGGACGGCCTGTGTGGCCTGCCCCACGGCGGGCTCCACTCAGACGGCCACCAGAGGTCCCATGTGTGGCTGTTGTTCAGATGATTCCTGTTGGTCATTCTTTGCCTTACTTGGTTGTTCTGTAGCTTTGGTTTTTGCTTCTCTGTCTCTCCATCATTATTTTCATTTTCACTTCTATTTTTTCTCCCAAAACTGGGAGCTAATACAAATATCATATCGTTCTGTAATTCAATCACTTTAAACTGTGCTGCACAAATACTCCCGTAGTCAGTTTCAGAACAGTCTCTTGAACTCTTGGACCTGAAGGCTTCAGCCTAAAAAGTTCAAGGTGTCTGAGGAAGCAGAAGACAACTACACCAAGGTTGCTGAGTCGTCAGTAGGTGGGCAATCATGGGCTTACAACATCAACGCCCCATCTGCTGTAGAAAGATGTATGTTACTCTGGCAAACTTGTGACTGACATTATTAGTGATGCCAAATTGATGGTGAGGAGGGTGTCTGAGGCCTGGTAGGGTTTGATCAAGGGCAATGTAACAGAGAGTAATTACTGAAACCCAAATGAAGACTGAGCATGATAGTGGGACAAGAGGAAAAATAAAAGGAAACAGAGGAAAGAACTAGGGGGCAAAGCGCACTTATAAAGGTCTAAATAGAGGCATGTAAATATACTTATATATGATGATGGGAAAGTAGATCTATGTCCATGTATTTACAAGTTTAGTATTAAGGTAGCAGATGGACCTTGGGCCTCTACCCAAGAACACTTTGTTCTAATAAACTGACATTCCATGATGCTCACCTTCCTGACATGATTGCTGAAGACAGAGGATGCATAAGAAAATGTGAAGAAAGCAGACGGTGCCTGCCTATCAAAAGATATCATGTCCGGGGTCTTAAAGACTTGAAGATTCACAAGCAGCCATCTAGCTAGGAACCAACAAAGCACACATGGAAGATGCACACCAACCTGTATGGTAGAAGGTGTCAAAAGGATCAGGTACCAGTCATCAAAGAACAAAAAGTCTTGTCATTGTGAATGAGAGAGAAGTGTGGAGGAGAGACCCAAGGCCCATCTGTAGGCAACTGGACATCCCCTTACCGAAGGGTCAAGAGGGGGAGACAAGCAAGTCAAGGTGCAGTGCCGCAACGATGAAACACACAACTTTCCTCTAGTCCAGTGGTCGGCAAACTGCAGCTTGCGCGCGACCCATGTGCGGCTCTCTCAGTGTGAATGTGCACCTCTGAAGTCACATTGAAAACATCTGAAGGTTATTATTTCAGATCACTGTGATTTCGTTTGTTTGGAAAAACATATGTAAGGCTCTTGAGTGATTTTAAAGTTGTTAGGAGGGACAGGACTGGCTCTTTAGTCTCAAGAGTTTGCCAACCTGCTGTAGTTCTTTAATGTTCCTCCTCCACCCATACCTCCTGCCTCCATTATCATGATCCCAATTGTACCTTACAAATCTGGCTAGACCAGAGGATGTACACTGCTAAAGATAAGAGCTGCCAACACAGGGAATCCAGGACAGATAAATCCCTCAGGGCCAATCATGAGAGTAGCAATACCAGGAGGGGAAAGGGAAGTTGGGGGAGAAAGAGGGAACTGATCCTGATGATCTACATATAACCCCCTATCTGGGGACAGGCAACGGAAAAGTGGGCAAAGGGAGACATCAGACAGTGTAAGACTTGAAAAATAATAACAATTTCTAAATTATCAAAGATTCATTATGGAGGGAGCAGCAAGGAGGAAGGGGGGAATGAGGAGCTGGTACCAAGAGCTCAAGTAGAAAGAAAATGTTTTAAGAATGATCATGGCAACAAAAGTATAAATGTGCTTTACACAGTGGATGGATGAAGGGATTGTGATAAGAGGTCTATGAGCCCCCAATAAAATGATTTTTTAAAAAATTCCCTGACAATCAAATTCCATTGTTTGTATAAATACCATCCAGCCATGAAAGAACCAATTTTATACAAGTGAATAATTCAGGTCCTGTGATATTGAGTTAGTCTACACTGGCTCAATATGCCTCTCTTGAGTGTTTTAAAAAATTAGTACTGGTGGCTGATCAAAGACAATATGAACGGAAGATCAGAGAGATGATTGATAAGACCTCTACCATAAATTAATAGGGAGGCTTCCGAAGGGAGCCAAAAGCAGATTAAAGCACGCGCGCACGCGCACTCACAGATCCAGTCATGGGTCTGACTTGCACCGAGTCCTAGCTCCAGTGCAGTTCAATTGGCTCTGACATCACCCCCTGCTCTACATTCACCATCCAGAAGGAGACATAGACGCGCGGGCCCACAGCAGAGTGCGCTCAAGAAACCAGATGGTGCCAGGCTCTCAGATAAAGTAAATCTGGGTCTTGCAGGCTTGGTTCCAAGCAAACTGCCATCTAAGTGAGAGGTCAACTAAGTTCTCAATGGGAGGAGCAGCAGCCACTGAAGGACGGTGCATCTTGTAACCCAAAGCTGAAGGAGGGCTCAGTAGCGGAGCCTAAGTAAGGAGAGTCTGCTTGGCAGAAGGCGATGGATGACAGTGGGAACCCAGGATGCATTTGGAAGATCTACACGGAAATCAGCCTCCCTCCATACTAGAGATAGGAATAAACTGGATACCAAACCGAGTGCATTGGAGAGATGACTACAGGAGGTCAAAATGACTAAACAATAGAAGCTTTTCCATTAATTCCACCCCACCCCTCTGATACATGCTGGGCCTGATCTGGTTTTCAACTTTTTCTGTATTTTTTGTTTGTTTGTTCATTTTAGGGTTTATCTCAGATGCATTTTGTCATTAGAGATGACCCTCTTGACCTTGTGCTAGATGTGTTTCTGTGTCTCAGTATATGAAATCGAGGACTGATGATCCTACAAAGACAGGTACAACTGGCAGCACAGTGAGGGGAGGGGTGGTGGTAAAGGGGAGCAGACCAAGGAGCTCAAGAGGAAAGAGAAGGTTTGGACACTGATCATGGCAGCACTTGCTCAATAGTGCTTGATATGATTGAACTATGGGATGCTATGGTATTTGTATTAACTCCCAATGAAATGATTTGGGTGTAAAAAAATAACATTCTAAGAGGCTGAGCAAATACCTACATAGACCCGATTGCTGCATTAAAAAAACATTAACACTATGGGTGGATGGATTGTGCTAAGCGATGTAAAAGCCCCCCAAAATGACTTAAAAAATAAAACAAACCATTGACAAGGATTCTTGACAGACTCCTTCAAATAACTTGATCTCATTTTAAATGCTTACCACTTCTTTCTGCCAGCACTTGACCCAGATGGAGACCATCAAACCCAATTCTGCTTAGTGCCCTCTCACCACTGAGCATTAAACTCAGCTGAGGTCGCAAATGACTACACTCGTACATGCGGACAGTGACAACGGAGAGAACCAGCACAGGCTGAAGGGCAGACAGAGACCTGCTGTCCAGGTCAAGCCCAGTTCTGACTAGGAGGCGAAGGTCAGTGCCAATGCGGCGCTCTGGCCAACTGGCAGCAGGCCTCCTGTCCTGCTTTCCTATGGCTTCTGCTGCACAAATGCCTCAAGTGGGGGGCTTTGCCACAAAAGGGCCGTCTCCCTTTCCAAGAGGCTGACTGTCTAAAGCAGGATCTTGGGTTGACTGCATTCTTGGTTCCTGGAGACCCCCCCCCCCCAATGGCATCTGCCTTCGTGTGTGTGTGTGTGTGTGTGTGTGTGTCCTTCCTTACAGCTCAGACGTGATTAGGTGTCGGGCATACCATGTTGGTATGACCTCAACTGATTAATCAATTAAGTTACACTAGATTGTGACTGCATTGTTTGCATCATGGAAACCTATACATCATGTCACATGATATCACATGCATAGAAAGTTGGATTCCAACCCATATTTGGGAGAAGTACAATTCCCTTGACAACAGCTCCCACCCCTTCAGAAGCATTGTGGGGACACATAATGTAACATAAGACCGTGGTTGTAGGTGCCAGCAAGCCCTTTCCATCCCGAAGCGCCCCCCAAGGACAGCAGAGCAGCACGCTGCCGGTGTACCATGACGTGGAGAGCGATGAGATGGAATCACGCTCCAGTCACCTTCCAGACGCCCTTGTCACAGTGAACGCAGATCCAAAGGAGTCCCATTTCATCGCTTTGGGGCAGTTCTCAGAACTCCTCCTGTAGGACGAAGGAAGCACCCTCTCCATCCTGGTTGTCCTCGGGGTCCTGTGGAAGGTCTGTCTCGGTCACTGTTGTGGATGGGCAGGCCACTCAAGGCCACTGTGAGGACGCTGTTGTGAACACGACGTGGTGCCACACAGGCTCTGTCAGCTGATGGTGTCGGGACTCTGCTTTAGTCAGAGGCCCACTGGGTCAAACCCAGGGCGCTGGAAAGACCCTTAGCTATGGCTAGGGCAGCGAGGGTGGCCACTGGACAGGTGCTGAGTCAGAAACATCCACGTTCAGCCTATTTGGTGCAAGAGTTTGTTCTTCCACCCGGGTGTGCTGTGGGCTTTGGGAGCAGGGGTGGAAGCCCTGCTGTCTTCCCAGCTGCCCCCGCGGGTTCTTGTGCCGACGACTCCAGGCTGGGCTCTGGGCTTGAAACATACTGACTCCCCCACCCCCCAGACACCTTGGTGGCTTTTGAGTTGCTTCTCACAGTGACCACGTGGGCCAGGTAGCAAGACAGAAAGCAGGGGCTGTTCCTATATCAGCCAGGGAATCTCTCCCCCTCATAGGAAGGTGGAAAGCGATCAAGGCTAGAAGCATGCACACATTCAGGCCTTTGAGACAGGAGCCAGTACACCTGGGTGGGCCGCATCTTTGTCAAGTGGACCTAGTTCAGCCAGTGGGGTCAACCAGCACCTTGGACCACATCTCCCAGCGGAGGGCCCTGAAAGAGTCAGAACTGGAGCTCACTGCCTCTTTCCAGCTGCTCCTCAGTGGGCCTCTGTGCTGCCCTGATCTCTGGCCTCAGGTTTCCAAGTGTGGGTGTGAAGGACCCTGAGGGTATCTGAGTAAAACCCAAAAGAAATCTTGAGCCTTAAAAAAAACTCACTTGGGTCTTTCTCTTGGGCATTTTGTGAGGGGCTTCAGGGCACAGGGCACGGGACACGACCACCTGTGCAAATCCCCCCACTCTGTTTACCTTTAAAATCACTTGCATCACAAATCAGGCTTCCATGTGAATGCTTTCACATGTGAAGCCCAGGACGAGGTCTTTCCCCTGAGGGATCTAACAGAAGGGCTGGGGCTGACCTGTGAGCTCTGCAGGGCCAGCCCCAAGGTGACACCTCCCCGTCAACATCTGTGGACTGAGTAATTGAGCATGGGGGAGGGCGAGTGGGCAAAGCACATCCACATGGGACATGCACAAGTCTTCCACCCAGGGAACCTTTGAGACAGGCAGCCCTGTACTGCCATCTGGCGGGCGGCTGCACCCAGTGCAGTGCCCAGCACATCTGAACTAGTCTCCCTGGGGCTGAGCTTCTTCTGGGACCAGAAGGCAAACTGCGGGACAGGCAGCGCTGGGCACGGGACAGCTGACCTGGAGAGGGCAGGTCCAGGTGTCCGGTGCTCACCTTGTCCCTTCACCAGCTCTGTGGGGCCACTGTCAACGGGGCTACAGGAGTGAACTCAGGCTCTGGGGGCCAAACTAGTCAGGAGGACCTTGCTCCCTTGGAAAGCACCAGACCCTTCCAGGTGGCCACAGCATGTGTTCCCGCCAGCAGGACTCCTCCCTGCCTGTCTTCACACAGGGTGTACCACGGGCACTCACGACAGGAAGGGGACCAGCTGGGGTGAACACACAACAGGAAGGAGAGGCAAGAGGGGCACACCTGTGACAGGAAGGCACAGATGTAACGAGTTGGGCAGGCTCACCTTGGTCTCCAAGATAGCTTGCCCTTAGGTGTCTCGGGCCTCTCCTACAGGGGAACAATCCATTATCCTTTTTGGAAGGGACTGGGCTCTACTTAGGGTGGGACAGACTATGGGGTCTGATTGTTCTAGATGACTGACAGCCTTCAGGCAGACAACCTTTAAGCAGTTGACCCGCTAGTGTCCTGTCAGAGCCTTAGCTTCCGCAGACATGATGGAGAGACAACCTGGGGAACATGTTTGTTTCCCACAGGTGAGGGGCACTCTGAGTGGTCAAGGAAACCACACGTGCATGTGGCAGAGACACTTGGCTGTCCTTGGTCCTTCAAGGCTAATTCAAGCTGTCTACTGAGAGACGCCCCACAAAGAAAATGCAGATTTATCAACTCGCCTCAAACAGCAGGAGAGACTCCTGAATGAGCCTCAGGTGCTCTGGCGGGCAAGGAGCTGTGCTCTCCCTCTGCGGAGGGCCTGCTTGTTGGTAAAGTCATCCATCTGTTACAGCAGAGATGAGTCTGTCTTCTCAGGATCTTTCCCTCCCTACTCACCTTGGTAGGAAGCCCCAGAGCTAAAGCCTCAGGGGCCCAAGTGACCTTGGCATTCAGAAGCAGCTCTGCCAGAGAATACCTGCAGGGACGGCAAGCGTCTGTCCAGGAACAAGTCTCACCCTGCTAGTGGTATGAGGGTGGAATGACTCTCAATGGGCCCATGTGAGCATGGTCCAAACACTTCACATGCCTCATGTCCTCTACAGCCAAGTGCTCTGGGTGGGAACACCTGCCCTACAGCCAGAAATCACCCCCTCAAAGCGCCTGGAGAGGGATGTCCCTGGGCCTCAGGGGACACCTCTGTGCACAGGCATAACTTGGCTAATACTCTATCCAGACTTCCACTAGGACTGTTCTACACCCTACTCTGTGTGCCACACCAGGTCTTAGCTGCTCCCAAGTGGCCCTCTCAGGTGACATCTCCCTGCGTCATGGAGAGAGGCAAGATGGCAGTGGAGGACACAGGAAACAAGGGGTCCAAAGGACTTGTCTGTCTCACAAACCCATCTCCACCACCTGAGACCGGCAGGACAAGATGGTGCCCAGCGGCCACGACCAGCTGCTTGGAGCGGGAGCCCCCTGGGAGGGCCTGGGCAGGGTGAGAGGAGCAGGTGGAACAGAATGCGGGGTTGCAGACCAGACTTGGTGGCAGAGCACGGAGCCTGGAACCAAACAGTAACACCGGAGCACTATAGATACCTCAGAATTACCAACTGCTTGGTTAAACACTGTGCTATTCACCACGAGGTCAGCAGTTAGAAACCTCCAGCTGCTCCAAGACAGGGGAGGCTTCCTGCATGCAGAAAGAGACGCGGTCTCAGGAACTTGCAAGGGGGCAGCGCTGCCCTGTGCACAGGATCCCTGTGGGCTGGTCCAGCCAGGGTGCAATCAAATCCATAGCCATCAAGATGCCCAGGAGCATGATGCCCGAGTTGGACAAAATATGCTAAATGTGAATTCCTCCAAACTCTGAGAGCTCTTATGAAACAAGACCTGATGAATAAATCCCAAGTCTTGGAATCTAAAAATACAATTCACATTTCTAGCAACATTAAAAAAACAAAACCTGGTAGCATTACCTGAAAATACTTTAATCAGAAATAGTGTTTGATAATAAATAGTGGTTTCGTAAAGTGACACACAGCGTAAACACGCAGCCGAGTGCTGCAGGGAGGGTCAGCTGTTCTGCTGCCATTCCCAGCACTGGTTCACAGGCCCCAGAAACCCCCAGGTAGTGCCGATCCTGACTCCGGCCCCACCTGCCCCACAGGGATCAGGTGGTGGGGCCCAGGCAGAGGTGCTCCTGGCTCCACGTGGGGGTGTCACGACCAGACGTCCTGCAGGTAGCGCTGCTCCTCTCTCAGAGCAGCCAGCGTCTTCATGGCGTCCAGCCGCCCCAGGCCGGCCTCCGTGCCCAGGATCTGCACCAGGGCTTCGTTCACGTCCTGGGCCATGTTCTTGGCGTCTCTGGGAGAAGCAGCAGTCCTGATCTCAAAGAACGCTCCTGCGCTCACTAACGTGGCCCCCCGTGGCACCCCAGCTCTGCTCCTGCTTTCTCAGCAGTGCTGTAGCTCACCCGGGGGTGCAGTGCTGGCCCCGGCACTCAGCTCTGGGGCCACATGGAGCCCACCCCATGTGCTGAACCTGCCTCCTGCCAGCTCACCAGGGGCACCAGATCCCCTCGGAGCCTGTGGGCTTGTCCAAGGACAGGACCCAGAGTCCTGTCTCCCTGGGGCTGAGCTCGCCCCAAGGAAATGGCCCGGAAACCGGAGCGTGGAGGCTCAATGACAGGACAGGAGTCGGACCCTCCGGCCCCCCGCTCACCCGCACACGTAGAGGCGGCCGTTCTCCTGCAAGAGCAGTCTGGCCACGGGCTGGGCGTGCAGCCGCAGGCTGTCCTGCACGTACTTGGCCGGTGCTGCGGCCTCGCTGGGCGGAGTATCTCTAGAGAAGGCCACCTTCAGGTGGGTGAGGACCCCGAGCTCCAGGAAGCGCCTCAGCTCATCTCTGCAAGAAAGCAGGCAGGCAGTGGTCCGGGCGGGTTCTGCATCACTGTCACCGTGTGGAGCCCCGCGCCAGAGGCCACCCGCCAGCTACACAGTACCTGAACAGGTAGTCGCTGTCCTGGTGTCTACAGCCAAAGAACAGCCAGGTGGGCCCGAGGCTGCGTCCCGGGAGCTGCTGCTGGAGCTTCTCTCTGGTAAGACACAGGGGTGGGGGCTGGGGGCCACCAGCAGAACACCAGGTCTGCAGTGCCACCGTGCAGCCCATGCACAGCCCACTCTGCTGCTCTCTGTGACCCTGCCACCCTAGGTCACTGCAGAACTGCGCTCCACCCCGGGGCGGGGGCAGTCCAAACAGCGCCAGCGCATGGGGCCCTGACAGGCACGTCAGTCTGCCCCAACCGCATGGTCACACAGTATCACACACATGCTGCCTAATCTTTGGAACCATACAACCTTGACACACGCGGGCTACATGTGCAAATACACCACGCGTGTGGGTGGGTGACACATGTGCATGTGTTTCATGCACGGTGTGCTACTTGTGTTGGTGTGTCATTTGCATGGGCACGTTACACACGTGTGCGCGTGATTTGCGTGGCAATGTTAGATGCATGTGTGTGCACGACATGTGTGTGTGTTCCATGCACATGAAGGGGCTACATGCATAGGCACGTCAGGTGTACAGGTGCCTGCCCTATACTTGGAACACTCAAGGAGTGTCTGAGTGACTCTAGGGAGCTTCTAGGACTTCATGGAGAAATCCCACTACTGCCCCATTCTGTCTTCCCAAGAATGTGCCTCGGTGGAGAAGGGGTCCCATGGGTCCGTCTGCTATGGTGCCCACATTCGATGACCACCTACCTCCACCGAAAGCACCTGCCCAAGCCCAATAGTCACACCTCGGCCACCCACTCTCCCCCCCACCGCCCAGGCCAGCTGAGGCACCGTACCTGTGCTGCAGGAAACTGATGAAAGGGGCAACACCGGTGCCCGGGCCCACCATGACAACGGGCACCGTGGGGTCATTGGGCAGGCGGAAGGTGCTCGTGGGCCGAGGAGCAATGCAGACCTGCGGCCATGAACCAAGGAGGACAGGTGTGGCAGGAGCCCCCAGCCCCGCACACCAAAGCTTCCTGAGAGAAATGGCAGTGAGAGCTCACGCCCCCCAGCCAGGGACACGTCTCCCTGTGCGCAGGCCAGACCCATCTGCACACTGTGACTCGTGCGGGTCTAAACACAGGCGGGCCATTTCTGAGGCAGGAGACCGAGCAGATAGACAGAGCCATCGTCAACGAAGACCTGGCACAGCTGTCTCCTCCCAGGTCCCTGTTCGGGGGTGAGGCGGTAACTACCTCTCAAATATTGCTAGCATCTTGCAGGCTCATCTAGTCCCCCAGCAGAGCCACAGCCCCGGGGGACACACCAGAGGCAGCCCATGGTGGGCTGCACAGGAGGGGACATGCACCCATACCAGATGACCAGAGATGTGTCCTCTGTGCAAACAATCGAGCGGGAATAGGACTATCTGGTGGCATGAGCAGTCAGGCATGTCCCCCCAGGACACAAGAGCTGCCCCTTGGGGGCAGAGGCCTGCGACAGACTCTCACTGGCTTTGGGAGACTCTAAGACGAGCCCTCAGGTACCTGTGGGGGCAGGTCATCCCCGCTGTGCTCCCCTCGCTGAAGCACTGAGGCGGCCTGCATGGCCAGCCAGCCTGTGCACAGTCCATTCCGCGGAGCGGCCTCTGGGGAGCGGGGCGGCAACTCCACGATGTTAAAGACGAAACGGAGCTTCCCTGGGTGGGCCAGACTGGAGCTGTGCAGAAAGAGAATGCCCCCAGGGTCTGATGGAGGGTGCCCAGGCTGGTGGCCTTGCAAGTGCCTCCCCACCCCATCGAGGAGGCAGGGTGAACCCTGGGTTCTTGGGGCCTTCACTAGTGCCACTGTCCTGTGGTCGGTGTGCCATGGTGCGGGGACACGTGTGACGCTCGCTGGGGAGCCCATGGGGAGCCTGGGCGAGGGGTAGGCAAGAGTGGCATTCAGAGGGGATTCTGACAGGAGTTGCCCTGAGGTTCCTTGTGTGTGTGTGTGTGTGGGGGGGGGGGTCAGTGAGTGTGTCCCCAATCCCACAGACTGCTGCCTGCTGCTGCTCCTGCTGCTGGGATGCTGTCAACCCCCACGCCCAGAGCCCGCCACATGCAGAGATGGTCCTCAAGGAAGGGCACCGCAGGGAGTGATGGTGACCTTGGGGAGTGTAATGGTGTGTGTCCTGCAGGAATGGGGGGGAGGGGAATGCACGCATACACACAGCACACTGGACAGTGACAACAGCAGACTTCACCAGGCATTTTCCCTTCGCCCAAGTCTCAATTCCCTGCCTGGAGTGCCACCCAGAGGAGCTGGGGACAGAGCAGGGATCCTGCCCGAGCAGGAAACCACTGTGCAGGCCAAGCATGCCCAACATGGCACCCTGCACACCAAACTCCCTGCTTCATCTGCGGTTGCCACTGCCTGCCATAAGCGGGGACACCCAAAGACGGGACTGCACGGTGAGATGGAGCCCAGGCTCCTTCCCCTGCAGTCAGCAGCCCTGAACTCAGGAAGGGAGAGGGTGCTCTGGGGAGCACGCCTGTAGGGCCCGTGACCATGGAGGGCAAGTACCTTGCACATGAGTACGGCCTAGGCTGGAGTCGCGGCAGATGCTCTGGAAGAGGACAGAGGCCTCGTCAGTCCAGCTGCTGGAGAAGCCGCGCAGCACCACGGGACACACTTGGCCTCCTGGCTCCAGGGGGACCCTCGGAGGTAACAGCTGAAGCCCAACCCTTATGCACAGTACACACAAACCACCAAGACCCAGAACAGGACGAGCCCAGTAAAAGCAGCCGGCCCTTGGGCCACACGGTGGTGCTGACCAGTTTCCAAGTTGTGAGTCAGGGCTGACATTCGGCCGCTCTCCGCTCTGACGACAGGATTGCTGCCGGGTGCCGGGGGTCCAGCAAGGTGGTGGGGGCAGGCCTGCAGCCTGGGTGAGGGGTATGTCCACTACTGTTTTCTCAACTGATGCTCTCCCAGGAGCAACATGACCCCAGCAAAGGAAGGGTACGAGAACTAGTTACCCTCCACACTTCCCCAGCTGTATCACATAGGCACACAAGCGCACCCACTTCCCCCGGCCCCAGAAGCTTCCCCCCCACCCCCGAGTGGTAGGTGTGGTGGCTGTGTCCTGACCACCAAGAGAGCAGTGAAATTCGTTCCAGATAAAGGATTGGCTGCACTGTGGTGAAAGCAGCTACATTACAGAAGCTGCTGCATCCTGTGCGAGACATGGGCTGTTGACAGTGCTGAGGGTGGAGAGGACAGAACCTGGACTACTGACAAGGCTATGGGCTGACAGGACAGGCCCTGGGGGTCAGAGCTGCAGGCTGACACCACAGACCCTCAAGGCAGAGCTGCAGGCTGATGGGAGAGACCTTGGGCTGACAGCTGTGGCTTCATGAGCCAGTCTGTGGACTCAACACAGCCATGTGCTGACAGGACAGACCCTGGAAGAGCAGATCTGTGGATCGGCAGGAGAGGGCTGGGAGCCCCAAGAAGTGGACCAGCGCCCTATTCCCTTCCCCCCAAACCCCCCCACCTTACCGAGCAGCAGGGCAAGTGGCGGCCGGCAGGAAGGAAAGGCGTGCAGTAGGCCCAGCAGGTCCAGGCCAGCGTCCCTCACGAAGCAGCTGTAGTCGGCAGACCCCTGCCTGCTGCACAGCTCCTGCAGCCTCCGCTTTTCCGTGCCATCATTGGTGCAGTCCACCAGGGCACGCAGAAAGGCCTGCGGACAGAGGGCGGGAGGGCCTCTGGCACCTGCTACTGGGGTGCCAGGTGGCCCTGAACCACCCAAGAACAAGTTTTTGCCAGAGAGGCCCACCGGCCAGGGGAACTCTACCTTGACATATGGTCACCCTGGGTCCAGCAGGCCCTGAATTTCGGACCTTGTTTCAGGACTCCATGCTGCCCTTCAGGGTGCCCCACACTGTGAGCCGTGGGGGAGAGTGGAGAGCTGGTCCACAGGACCCTCCTGTGTGCTAGGGCCTCACATCCAGCACTAACAATGCTGGCATGAGCGGGCCAACAAGGGGGCACGACTGTTTGAATGGAGACTGTGATGGTCATGCACTTTGGTGTCAACTTCATGATCAAGAATGTAGGGTGCCGTCTAGCCTGTCAATCTGAAGATAGACAATGAGATCTCTGTATGGGCATGGCTTCGTCTGAGAATTCTGGGAAATCTCATGATACTTGCCCCATTGAGGTGAGGGACTATGGACTCAGTTCCTTGGAGATGCTCTATTGACAAGATAAGATGGCAGCAAGCTGATAGACTCTGAGTCCTGGAGGAGCCAGAGGAGAAGCCACATGGGCTACCATGATGGAACCTGACCTCTGGTACTGGAGAAGCCATGTGGAGACTCCTGCCAGTGCTGGGATGCTTGGGAGACCACAGAGAGACCCCTGCCAGCACTGAGATGCTTCTACCACCACTGGATCCACAAGACTCTGCACCCACTGGCCTGTGATTGTCCTGGCATCATTGCACTTGCTTCGTGAGTCTGAAGAGGGCTAATCAATTGGTATCGGACATATGGATTAATATCGGACTTATGGACTAGACTGGGGTACTTTCTCAATGTTCCATTCCTCTTGTATATAAACCTCTCCCCTATATAAATAAGCGTGTTTATGATTCTGCTTCTCTAGTATACCTGGACAACACAGAGACATTGCCATAAAAGAGAACTCCAGATGGACTAAAGCATGGCCCTGAGCTCCTTGCAGTCGGCACACAATTGACCAAGGAGAGAGGTGACCAGTCAATGAACCCATTCAGGGCCTGTCTCGGGACAGGTTAACCTGTAGTTCCTATCCAGCGGCCATCACCATGGGTCACCCAAAGTCTGGGGTCTCCCCACTTCTGTCTTCTGCCGGGCTCTGCAGTCAGGACCCAGCTATATCAGGTACCCCTCCTGAGAGCCACCGACGGGCAGTTAGGTCATCTCATGCCAGCTTGAAGACATCGTGGTTGCAGCCAGATGAGCCTACTTGGAGGTCCAACTGAGACAGAGAGCGCTCTGCCTCCACCTTCCTGCTTGGGGGCCACTGATCACTGCCACAGGCTGCGAGGTGAGCAGCCACTGCATCCACATGACTGCACCCACTGGCGGGTCTTCTTCCTGCATTCTCCATCATCACAAGTGGCTGCCTGAGTCTGAAGAGGGACTTAGGGACTAGTATCAGGATTAAGGACTTAAGTTGGACTGGGCTGGGATGTTTTCTTGACATATAATTATTCCTTGGTGTAAAGCTCTCTCTCACATACACACTTATATGAGTGCCTCTGGATTTGTTATTCTAGTCAACCTACTGGTCTCAATAGGACACTGACCCCGCAGGAAACGTCTACCCCTCCTGATTTGACACTGACCCCCAGTGAGCGATCTGTCTCCTAAGATGACAGTGACCCTGCCTGAGTGGGTCACCCATGACTGCAGCCACACTGACCCAGAGTTTACAGACACCTCACCACTATGATGTGAACACCACCACCTCCCACCCCAGAGCTTCCCCGCCTGCACAGAACCCACCCTTCCTGGCACCCGAGGCCAGTGGTACCTTCTTGGGGACGGCTCGGATCTCTAGGCACCAGGTGAGGATGGTTCGCAGGGAGCAGCTCCTGGGAATGTGCTGGGGCAGCACTGCCCCTTCAGGGAACAACAAGAAAGCGACACCTTTACACCCTGAAAACACAGCCTGCCTGAGAACCAGGCACACGCGCTCCCTGTGCACCAGACACAGGCCCTCCACCTGCACCAGACACACGCCCTCCACCTGCACCAGACACACGCCCTC
>PVJH01022467.1:0-36610 GCA_004026705.1 Nesogale talazaci
AAAAAAAAAAAAATAGAAATATCTTTGCTTCCTCTGCTGGGACCTGGCTGCTGAGGTCATAGCCATCCCAGAGGTGAGCATTCTCATGCCTTATCTTGTGTAATGTCTCCACATGCTTGTATTAGTATTTAATTATATGTATGTGTGTATATATATATGCATATATATTTCAGAGGATATTTGTATATGCCTATTTACCTGGACTGCATTGTCATGGAGTGTGAAGGAGATAAAGTCATGCAAAATTCTTAGACAAAACCAAATGCTTTGAGGGAATGAGTCACCAGGTTTGTTGACTAAAGACCATAATCTTGGGGGGCACCAAGGTCAACTGGCATAGAATTGTGTGCAAAGACAATGGTCTAAATCCTACTTCAGTGCATTGTGCTTGGGATTTTAAAGCTTGCGTCCAATTATGTAAGGTGTAACTATTGGTCTCTCCTTGTTGAGTGGAAAGAAGAGTGATGAAAACCTATGGATACGTGGAAACAATTAGTACAGGACCATGTGAGCAACAGTCTCCATAACCTGAAACCAGAACTAAATGATACCCAGGTACTCTGGCCAACTGCTCTGAAAGGGATCATTTTAGAAGGTCCTGGATAGAGTAGGTGAAATGTGGAACAAAACTCAAAATCATAAAAGGGACCAAGCTTATTAGTCAGAGACTGGTGGGACACCCAAGAGTATGGCCTTTATTGACCTTGAGGTCTAGAACTCATCCCTTAGGCTCAAATTTCAGCCAAACAATAGCCAAATGAGGTATAACACCATTTAAATCCACAGGTTAGCACTTACCCAAGGACAAAGTTCAGGGGTTAGGAAAGATGGAGGAATGAAAACAGGAAACACTGGGAGGAAGCAGAATAAGTGTTAGTGCATTGAGGGAATTGTAATGTGTGAAATAAAATTACGCATTAATTCTTGAATGTAAACATGAAGGTTTTCTCTGTAAACTCTCATCCAAATCACAATAATTTAAAAAAATTATCAAATGAAGAGGTTAGCTATGTGCTGGGAGGAAATACATATTAATGATGTACCAGAAGTATTTACTATTACTTAGTCCTGGCAAAGGACTAATATCCAAAAATATAAAGAACTCTTAAAAGTAAATTAAACAACCCATTAAAAAGGTGAAATTGTTTGAGACATTTCATCAAAGAAATATCTGAATAACCAAGGGGCACATGGAAAGATATTCAACATAGTTTGATCTTACAGAAATCAAAATTTAATCTACAATGAGATACTACTTTGCCACTCTTAAAATGGCTACATAATATTAAAAAGAGGTAGAGGGCAACAAGTATTGTCAAAGATATGGCGATAAATCCTCATAAATTGTTGATGGGAATGTAAATGATTTTTTGAAAAACAGTTTGGCAGTTTCTCAAAAAATTAAATATAAATTTACCATGTGAGTCAGTAATTTTATTCCTAGCTCCTACCCAATAAAATTGAAAACATATGCTCACAAAAAAAGAAACCAGATGTAAAAAAACCACATATTGCATGATTCCATTTAAATGATAGGTCCAGAAATACAAATCTAAGTAGACAGATAGTTTATTAGTGGTTGTCTGTGGATGTGGGTGGGAAGGGAAGTAAATGCAAATAGATGTAGGGCTATTTCAGAGAGATGGAAATGTTCTAAAATTAGATTGTGGTGACAGTGTCATAATTAGAAAACTTATTAAAATCATTAACTATACACTTAGACCGGTCTTATGAACTATAAATTTTCCACCAATCATGCTGTCTAAACACATCACCTCTCTTTAAAATGCTACCCATTAACCTCAGATCTCATAGGTAAATTTTCTGGTCAGGTATAAAGGCAAGATTCATGAATTCAAACTTCCAAAATTTTATGAAGTAGAAGCAAAAGCAGATTAATATTCCTTCCTGGAAAAGATGTTTGTCAAAAAATTCACTATGGACACAAAAAACAAGTGCTGGGTTGGATGCTTTTAAAGAGAGATTTTCAATTGCCCTTGAGTACTTTAGAAGTGCCATCTTTGACACAAATGATGAGTTGGTATAAAGTATTCTTGTTAATTCAAGCATCACTATAGTCTATCTGTGATAGCATTATTTGAGATTCTGAATTTAAATGCATAAAATATTCTCTACTTCAGGCATCTCATCAAATCAGGTTCTCCCTCTAACTGCTCTGTGGGACGCTGTTGAGTCAACTCCAATTGGAAGGACAGAGTAGGACTGTCCCAAAGGGTTTCCTGTTGTTGCTAATTGGTCTGTTACAGAGTCAGCCCTGGGTCTGGTTTTGAGCTTTTCCAGTCTTCTTTCCCACATATGTAGTCAATTTGATTTTGGTGCTTCATCAGCTTGTTTAAACATTTTAGTTGGTATACTTTCCATTTTTTGAGCCTTATTTTTGGCTAATGATTTAAGGGCAGGTTGGACTTCGTTCTTTAGAAACAGTGATTCTTGTTCATATGCTGTCTCCTGAAAGAGTAGATCATTAATTTTTTGGTACAAGGGCTTTGTGGATTTTCTCCATGTTCCATATAGGAGCTATATGTTTTGTTGTAAAAGGTACTGACAATGAAGAAGTCATTGGTTTTTTCAAATTCTATCAAGTGATCTCCAGCTTAATTTCTTTCACCAAGACCATATCTTCCAATTACCATTTTTTCTCTTTGTTTCCAACTTTTGCATTCCTATTGCCAATGATCACCAATATATCTGGATTGCTTGTGTGATCAATTTCATACTGGAAACTTAATAGAGTTCTTCCATTTCTTTATCACTAGCTTTAGCAGTGGGGCAGACATTTGAATAACAGTTGTATTAACATGATTTCCTTGAATGTAGATAGATATAATCCTATCACCGATAGCATTGTACTTACAAGATGGATCCTGAAGTGTCTTTCTAAAAGATGAGTATGATGCCATTCCTCTTTACTGTGTCATTTCCAGCATAGTAAACTTCAAAATGGCCAAGGTCAGTCTATTTCAGTTCACTAATACCTAAGATCTCCATCTGTATCAGTTCCTTTTTAACAACTTCCAATTTTCTTAGATTCATACTTCATATTATTGAAGTCACAATTATTAGTACATTTTTGTAACTGTTTCTTCTCATCTTGCGTTGTACCCCATCAGCAAATGAAGGTCATGTAGGCTTTACTCTCACAGGTTTTATTCTATTCATGTCATTATGGTTGACCTTATTTTGCGAAGGCAGCTCTTTCTCAGACATAGTTTGGGTGCCTAATCACCTGAGAGGCTCATCTTCTGGTATTCATCTGTCAAAGTTCAGCTTCTATTTATTAGGGCTTCCATATCTGAAAATATTTAGATGCTAGCCTTCAGGTTTTGAGCAGCTATTTCCTCTAAAATTGATCACCTGTTCCTTGCTTATAAACTGGTCTTAATCTGAAAGCTCTTCACTTTGGGTGACCCTACTGATATTTGAAATACCAGTGACATAGCTTCCAGCATCACAGCAACACACAAGTCAACACAGTATGCCAAACTGACAGACAAGAGGTGGAGGTGTTTTTTGGGCTGCAAGATTTATAGCTGCAAACTCTCCTTAATAATCCCCAAATAATCACCAGGCTGAGGCCCGGTGGTGTAGTGGTTGTGAGCGGGACTGAGGCCCACTGGGTTGGAGCTTCAAATCCAGCAGCAGCTCTCCAGGAGCAAGGCTATGCCTCCTACTCCCACCACCATGGGGCAGTGATGCCCCCCCCAAAACAAAACAAGAACAAAATAATCCCCAAATACACAGCCATCAAGTTAATCCTGACTCATAGTGATTTTACATGTGATTTATGATATTATACATCTTTACAAGTTTAGAGTCCAATTTTCCTCTAAAGGAACAACTAGTTTTTTAAACTGTCAGCTTCGTAGTTAATAGTCTAATGTTTAATAAACAACTCCACCGGTTTTCTTTTCCATTAATAAGAAAAATGAGGAATGTATGAAGCATAATCTTAGGAAAAGTGGAAGTTTTCAAAAGTGAAATAGAATGTGTGAAGATCAATGTGGCTTTGTAAATCTTTATACAGAAAGTCAATTATACACTGCCATTAAGTTGGTGTAGACATATAGTGACCCCAGAGGACAGTGTAAGATGGGCCTTATGAGTTTCTGAGACTGTAACTCTGTAAGGGACTAGGTAGTTCTTTCTCCCACAGAGAGGCTATTGGCTTTGAAAGGACATCACAGTCTCACCTTTCTCTTTCAGATGAGCTGATGAGTAAGAACTGCTGACTTTGCAGCTCGTAGTCCATGTTACCAGGATTGGTAGTTGGAAAGTATGGTCTTAATGATAGAAAAAAAAATCAGAGCTTGGACGAATCTTTCAAAGTCAATTATCTGTTGCCAATACTGGTTTTCAGCTGTATAAATGTACTGGATGCTACGCACAGGAATCAAATGAACTACACTTGTCGGAAAAAATGATGGAAACATGGCCAGGAGCTGATTCAGAATGCATATTCAAGTTTAAACTGAATAAAATTGAATAAATTCACATCATCCAGTAAAATAGACTATATCCAGTAAAATAGACTATATTTTACCTGGGTTTAGAGACTATCTCATGCATAGATCTGACACGCCAAGCAAACAACCAAAGGCTAGATAGATTTTTGGAATAACATCAAAGGCAAACTGCCATTAAAACTCTTGACAGGAGGCATCCTTGTCTGGTTCTCTTTCTCACTGGGGATGTTTTTGTCTTTTCTCCTTTGACTACTACAATGACTATTCGTTTTTCACATATGACTTTTCATATATGGTCTTTAATATACTGTGCCAAATGCTTGTCCTACATCTGTCTATATTATCACGTGGTTCTTATCCTTTTTCTTGTCCATGTGCAAATGATGTTGATGGATTTCCCTCTTTTATTCATCACAGTACTGGAAGTCTTAGCTACCAACATAAAGCAAAGACATTAAAGAAATTCATTTGAGGAAAGAACATGTGAAAGTATTATTACTCACAGATGATATGATTTTATATATTTGAAACCCCAAAAGCTCCACAAGAGAAGTACTAGAAGGGACAGAGGGATATGGCAGAGTGGCAGGACACAATATCAACAAATGGAAATCCACTGGATTCTTATATGTACCAGACAAGATCACAGAAGAGATAAAAAAGGTGGTACCCTTCACAACAGCAAAGCACAGATTGAAGTATCTAGAGACATACCTAACTAAAAAAAAAAAAAAGATTTGTATGAGAATAACTATAAAACACTATTACAAGAAACCAAAGGCGACCTCCCCAAATGGAAGACTATCCAATGCTTGTTGATCAGATAACTCAATATAGTAAAGATTCCAATCTTATCCAAGGCACTATATAAATTTAACGCTATCCCAATACAAATACTAACATCTTTTTTCAAGATATTGGAAAAACTGACTACCACCTTCATATGGAGAGGGAAGAAGCCTAGAATTAGCAGAGAACTGCTCAAGCAGAAGGACAAAGTTGGAGGGCTTGCTTTACCTGACTTTAACACTTATTATACAACCACAGTACGCAAAACAGCATAGAATTGGTATAGCAACAGACACTCAAACCAATGGAAAAGGATAGAAAATCCATAAATAAAAGCATCAGCATACAGACAGCACATCATTGATAAAGACCCCCAAAATATCTAATGGGAATTAAACACCCTCTTCATTACATGGTGCTAGAAAAAAATGGATATCTACTTGCAGAAAAATGAAGCAAGACCCTCACTTCATTCCATGCACAAAAATAAAGTCAAGGTGGATCATAGACCACAAAGTAAAACCCCAATGTGTTAGTCAGGGTACACTAGAGAAACTAATTCATAAGCACACAAATGTATATGAGGGAGAGGTTTATATACAAGAGCAATTGAACATTGAGAAAACATTTCAGTCCAGTTCAATGTCATAAGTCTGATATTAGCCCATATGTCTGATACCAATCCATAAGTCCTCTTGAAGACTCATGAAGCACATGCAATGATGCCAGGATAATCACATGTCAGTGGGTACAAAGTCTTCTGTATCTGGTAGTGGTAAAAGCATCTCAGCACTGGAAGAGATCTCTCTGTGGCTTCTCAAACATCTCAGCACTGCCAGAAGTCTCTATGTGGCTTTTTTGGCTTCAGAAACCTAGTTTAATCAGGGTAAGACCATATGGCTTCTCCTCTGCGATGTCTCACAGGGAGTCCGCCTTGTGTCTTGTCAGTAGAGCATCTCCAAGGGACTAAGCTGTAAGTCTTTCACCTCCAAGGGTGAAGTATGGCCAGATTTCCCAGAATTCTCAGTAGAAAGTCATGCCCACACAGAGGTCTCATTGGCTATCTCCAGATCGACAGGCTAGACTCTCCCCCTACACTCCCAGTCCTGAAATTGACACAAGGTTACATGACTGCCTCAACCAAACTATTAGCTCATCAACAAGAGAATTGGGATAAACCTAAGAACTTTGGTGCAGGGAATACACATTCCATTCATAATAGGGAAGGACACAAGCTCAGAGGAAGCAGAAATTGATAAGTTGGATATACTGAAGATAAAACAACTGTGCACGTTGAAAGACTTCGCCAAGAGAGAATGAGAGCCCACAGACTGGGAAAGCATCTTTAGCAATAACGTCATACAAAGGACTTATCACTAAAATATACATTACTCCACTAGCCAACAACAAGAAAAAACATAGCCCACTAGGGAAAGAGGCAAAAACTTGAACAGAAGTTTCACAAGGGAAGATATGAATGACTAATAAACACATGAGAAAATGTTCCCAATAATTAGCCATAAATGCAAATTAAAACAACTATGAGATATCACTTAACACCTTCAAAGATAGCCCAGTTCAAAAAATCAGAAAGCAACAAGTATTGGAGGGAGTGTGATGAGATAGGAACCCTCATCCACTGCTGTTGATGCTGTAAGTATATACAGCCATTATGAAAACTGAACTGGTGATACCTAAACCAAATGGAAACTGAGCTACCATATTAACCAGAAATCCCCTTACTGGAAGTTTGAAACAGACCAAGACCAAACATCTGCTCTCTGATGTTCATTGTGGCACAGTTCCCAATTGTAAAGAACAGGAAACAATCTAAATTTCCATTATCTGATGAATGGATTAGAAAACTCTGGCATATACATACAGTGGAATACTATGCCACCTTAAAAAGTATGATGAACAAATAAGACACATTATCTCATGGGAATATTTGTAGGAAACTATGCTAAGCAAAGTTAGCCAAGCACCGAGGGACATGTACAACATGAGTTCACTGAAGTAAGCTCAAAAAAATATAATGGGCATAAGTTACTTAAGGCATAAATCCCTGGTCACAGTCTGGGCACTTAAGCAGGGGTCTGACCCAATCCAAGTCTGCATATAGCAGCCAAATAAAAAAGGGTTGAAAGAGAGGAAAAAATGAAGATAATGATGATGACAAAGAGCTGAATATAAGATTTCAAAGGACATCTTGAGAAGACAAAGTGTTGCAATAAAATGTAAAAAGACCATGTGTTAGGAAAGAAAAATGAAAATATACCCTGGGCACTTCTCAAAGAACTAAAGGAAAAACTAAGATCATAAGTTGAAATATTGAAGAATTCTATGGGGAAAATATTGACTGACACAGGAAACATCAAGAGAAGGTAGGAAGTATACCTACAATCACTATACCAAAATGAATTGGTTGATGCTCAACACCAAACATCAGGGAATAGAATACCAGCAGAAATTGATCATATTTCATGAAAGTAGTGCAAGTTGCACTGAATATATGGGTGAAAAAACAAGGTTTCAGGAATAGATGGAATGTAATTGAAATGCTTCAACAAAAGGATGCAATACCGGAAACACCCATATTTGTCTATGTCAAGAAATTAAAAAAGAATCACCCGAACAACCCACTGAAAGAGATTCAATTGTGCCCATTATAAAGAAGGGTGATCCAACAGAATGCAGAAATCATTGAGCAGAATCATTAATATTATATGAAAGTAAAATTTTGCTAAAGATAATTCAGAATCAATTGCAGCAGTACATTAATAACACAGAAATTCAGCTTTATTCAGAAATGGAGAGAATTGGGGATATTGTTGCTGATAGCAGAAACAGTAATCTATGCTCATTAGTTATGCAAATTCATTGGACTCTGTGGATCATAATGTATTAAAGATAACATTGTGAAGAATGAGAATTCTAATACAATTAGTTGTGTTTAAGAGACACTAAGAGGCTGTGTTTGGGAGAAAAAAAAAGGGATATTGTGAAGTTTAGAATCAGGAAAAGTTCCTGTGAATAGCTTTGCTCTCTGCAAAGTGTATTGGAAAATGAATTATGGAAGATATAGTTAGGGTATAATGTAACATTTCATCATATGATCTCCCTTTTGACCCATTTTAGCATTATCCTAGTTTTTAAAATTTGCAGTTTTCTTTTCAACTGGGATTTTCTCTATTTCATTTAGTTATCATTAGCATTTTGGCTCTGCTTTTTCTACCATTAAAAAAATAATTTTATTGGGGGCTCTTACAGCTACTACAGCATTCAGTACATCATTTTTATCAAGCACATTTGCACACATGCTGCCACATACATTTCCAAACATTTTCCACTTGAGCCCGCTTTTTCTACCTTTTTCAGTTTGTGAAATCCATGGAGACAGTAATTGGCTTTATGGCACAGCAGGGGAGCTTGGGGAGCTATGGAGAACTGGTAACAAGGAGTACTAGAAAGAATGTGTCCTAGAATTGATTGTTGAAATGATTGTACAACTCTTCTTGGTATGTCTGATCTGCTGAATTATATGATGTGTTAATTATATCCCAATAAAACTGTTTTTTTTGGGGGGGGGCATCACTGCCCTCTGGTGGGAGTAGGTGGCCCAGCCTTGCTCCTGGAGAGCTGCTGCTGGATTTGAACTGCCAGCCCAATGGGCCGCAGTCCCCCACTCAACGACTATACCACCGGGGCTCAACCCCCCAATAAAATTGTTTATATTGAAAACTAAAAAAATAAAATAAAAATAGGGAATGCTAATAAAAGAGAAAGACAATAAATCAAATGATGCACTGTTTTGGGGACATCAGAAAAAGACTTAATACTGATAACCAAAAAGACCTTTTAAACATGTTAAGTGTTAAAAAGCAATATGGCCACTTTGAGGACTAAGGGTTGCCTGACTTAACCCACATTATTTTTAATCACCTTTTGTACTGAGAAATCTGAACAACAAATAGGAGAATTGAAGAATTACTGTTTGAATTATGGTGATGGTAAAGAATAATGAATATACTGTTTACAGCCAACAGAAGGAACAAATAATCCTTGGACACTGTAATGCTCCTTGGAATGAAGAATGAAGGCACTTTTCCTCCCATATGAGTGTTATGGACAAGGGACCAGGCCTTGAAAGATTTGTAAGCCTGGTAAAGTAGAGATCTAGTGAAAAAGGGGAGGCTCCTCATTGTTGACAGCTGCCACAATAGGTCCAGGCATAGGACCAATTGTGGGCATGGCACAAGATCAGACAGTATTTCATCCTTTTTTATAGAAAAATATCATTGATATCACACACAAGTGAATTTTTTCTTAAGATCATCCAACAATGGTTGGAGCAGTAGTACATTTGACAGGGAAGTGCCAAAAGTTCAGATAGGACTCAAAAGAGGACATGGTACAAAGGATGTCCCATGATGTTGATGATGTCACATAGATGTTGACTCAAAGCAGAGAATACCAGAAGGGTGTTTACCTGTGTTTCATTGACTGTACAAAAGCATTCACCCATGTGGACCATAATAAATGGTGGACTACCTTGA
The DNA here is from genome assembly GCA_004026705.1 of Nesogale talazaci. Taxonomy (NCBI): domain Eukaryota; kingdom Metazoa; phylum Chordata; class Mammalia; order Afrosoricida; family Tenrecidae; genus Nesogale; species Nesogale talazaci. The sequence goes on from PVJH01022467.1 coordinate 9,830, forward strand.
GAAGAATGGGAATTTCAGAGTATTTCATTGTGCTCATTTGGAAGTTGCACATGGATCAAGAGGCAATTATATAAACAGAACAAGGAAACATTATATAGTTTAAAATCAGGATAGGTATGTGTCAGGGTTGTACCCTCTCACCATACTTATTCAATCTATATGCTAAGCAAATCATTAGAGAAGCTGGATTATGTGAAGAAGAGTATGGCATCAGGATTGGACAAAGACTTATTAACAACCTGTAGTATGCAAATGACACAACCTTGCTTGCAGAAAGTGTGGAGGCATTGAAGCACTTGCTGCTGTGGCTGAAGAATTGTAGCTTTCAGTATTAATTACAACTCAAGGTAAAGAAGTCCAAAATCCTCATAACCGTGGCAATAGGTAGCTTCATGATCAACCAAGAAAAGGTTCAAGTTGTTAAGGTTTTGTGTTACTTGGATCCACAATCAATGCTCATGGTAGCAGATGTCAAGAGATCAAAAGACATTGCATTAGGGAAATATACTGCACAAGACAGTAGAATATTGAAGAGTAAGGACATTATTTTGATGACTAAAATGCACCTCACCCAAGACACGGTATTCTCCATGGCATCATAGACATATGAATGTTGGACATTGAATAAGGAAAATGATAGAAGGCTAGACACATTTTATTTTAGTGCTGGAGAAGAATATTGAAACCACCATGGACTGCTAACAGAACAACTTGAACTATATTGGAAGAAGTAAGACCACAGTACTCTTTAGAGGCAATGAAGACAAGACTTTTTCTTATATTGCACATATTTTCAAGAGATACTAGACCCTTTGGACATCATGACTGATAAGTTGGAGGGGTGTCGAAAAGAGATTCGCCTTATCATCCAAATGCCAAACCATTACATCATCAGGGATCTTTACTTCTCTTCTAGCTGGTTTAAATGAGAACCTTTGGTATACAGTAAAAAAAATCAACTTTTCCATTTACCAAGAACATGTACACACATAACATTTTAAGTTGATTAAAAAATAAAAACCTCTACTTAGCTCGTAGTGATTGAAGATACATTTTTATCTCTAACATCGCAATCATGTACCTGGAATGTGATGGGCCTCTATCCTGGGAGGTTTGAGAGGAGAGGCTGCCATCGAAGGAGTTGACCCGGTGGCAGCCTGAAATGGTGGCTGTAGGTGAGATGGAATCTGACTGGAAGGTTTCACAGACCACCTGGAGTCCCTTTTGAAGGCAGAGACAGCAGGTCATGCTATTGATTTATTTGGCAGGTACATTCTCTAGAGCTAGTTACCATGATTCATACTTGAAATTCTTATATTTTGAAACATAGTTAAATATAATGCCACAGTTATAAATGATCCCATGTGTAATGTGGGATGATAACAAGCATTTAGCAAATGCATACTGAACACTAGCCACTCAGATAAAGCATTAGTTGTCTCAGTACCACCACATATCTGGAAAAGACATAAAATTATTCTTCATATTTGGTAAATAGAAAGTCCAGGACGCCTCATTCAGAGAGGAGGGGGTTTCATCTGTGTACAATTCTAAAACTGTTTTACTGCTTAAACTGCACTACCTTCCAAGGAATAGGTGATTGCCTTCTTTTCATGGCCATAATAAACTCACCTCTGGATGTCTTGTGTCCTGATTGGGTGATTCACAGGTCTGACTTTGACTGTTAATAGGAGAACTTCTTTTGGCTATAAGAAGAGGGGGAAATAGAAACGCTATTATGTAAAATGCTATAAGATTATGCCATGTTCATTTTATCTCACAAATTTATTTAATTTTCAAATAAGAATGCCATTTCAATGGATTTAATGAACACTTTAAAAAAGACACGTGAAAACATGTAAAAGAAATCAAGTAACCAACTAAAAACTCTGCCGTTCTAGGTGATCAGTATGGATAGTCATCTATTCAGTCTGACTCAGCAGATGAATGTTCTAAATACTTGACAACACCAAAAAGCAATGATAATGGATGATATTGACATAATGTCTAAGGTCAATAGTTGGTATATTATTAGACTGATTTCACATATGAAGAAATCGAGGCAGAGGGAGTTTATGGTAACTTGCCTAAGGTCATTTGACTCTACAGAGGATCCCAGCCCAGGTAATCTGACTCCAGTATTGGCACTTAACCGTCACAGTAAACTAGCTCCATGAAAAATCTAAATCGCTTCTACCTTTATCTGAGGATCAGGGGTTGTGGGAGTCAGGCAGGCCATGTCTCATTGGAATTTTGAGGAAACTGGTGCTAAGAGAAGGAACCTCAGTGATGTGGTTAGTGAAATATTGGCCTGTTAAATGATTTAAATTCGCATCATATAATTGTTATGCCTTCATTGATTCCAAAGAAGTCCCGGTAGCACAGTGGGAAGTGGTTAAGTCTAAGGCAACTAACGGAAAGGCCTGTGGTTTGAATCAACCATGGAGGAAGGAGGTAGCAGTGTGCTTCCAAGACGATGACAGCCTTGGAAACCCTATGGGTGACGTCACTCAGCCAGGATTGATCCAATGGCAAAAGGGTATAGACGTTCCAATATGTATCTCTTTTAATATTTGTAAAGAGGGTTGGGAATGGAAGGATAGAATTTATTACATACTTACTATACTTAAGTATTTTATGCCAATTTTCCTTTATGCCTCGCTAAGAAGCCCTTTGGGGAAAAATTAAAAAAAAAATGTCTATGACCACCAAGTCCATTCTGACTCATGGAAACCCTATATGGTACAGAACGGAACTGTTGCACAAGATTGTTTTGGGTGCAATCTTAACCAGAGAAGCTTACTAGGCGTTGGTTGCCAACTGTCAGTTCTTAAGTTAGAAGTCTAGTACACAGTACTCCTTGAAGGGGACAGAATTATCTCAATGTTCCAGAAGTGGACACGCTCAGAGCAGTTAACATTATATACATATCTCTGAGATGAAGCATGAGACTGCCGTGCTTTTTAAAAGAATTATCATCTGGGTTCGTTCTAGAATTCAACAGTAGTACAGTTTCACTACGTAGTTCTTAACTGAAATATTTGATAGAATTAAAACAATAAGATGGGGTGGTTAATGAGTTTCTATTTTGCCTGCTGCAACCATGGTGATGTGCAATCCTGTTGGCAGCATTGTGTAAGTGCTTAGAGATTACTAGGGTTATTGATTATCCAAAAGGCCGCTAACTCAAACCCACCAGTCACTCTGAGGGGAAAAATTAGTCTGTCTGTTCCCATAAAGATTTCTGGCCTTAGAAACCTTATAGGGTGCTATAAATCAGAATCAACTTAATGGCAGTGGGTTTGGATTTGGGTTGGCTTAATCATGAAGATAACAATGATGACACAATATCAATAGCTCTGATTACAGAACACTTATTAAGTGTAGGGCATTTCTCTTAAGTAGTCTTACATATAACCTCTTCCTCATAACAACTTCACAAGAAGAGCCACTGTACACACGAGGGCACCGAGACGCAGGGGTTTTAGGTGACTTGCCCAAAGTCACACAGCAGGACATGCTTTTGACTTGTGGCTTTACTTCATGCCTCTTCAAGAAACATCTAGATAAGTCTCTAGAGAAATATGCTTCTTGAGTTTCCAAGGGTGTGTCATACTAGGCATGTGGAGACTGCTCACACTGTTCTTGGGGCCATGTGGGGTACTAACCTGTAATGATGTTCCTGAGAGGTTTCACCAGTGCTGTAAAGCCAGACACTTCGGGCTGTCTGTGCTCCCACATGGGCTGCCATATAACAAGCCCACTGGCCAGCCGAAAAGTGAGGTCAGATTCCTGGGGGAAAAGAAGATCTAGTTCCAATAGCTGGCTTGTACACATTGGTTACACGACCAGTGGAAGCTGTACAGTGTTACCCACAAGATTGTGTTCAGGTTGGATTGATCTGCCAAATCTTTCATTATTCATGTGAGTGGATTCAGAGTAAATCAATGGCCTTAATTTACCATTGCGGTTATTTTTAAAATCACAGTGGTTTGCTTTATGCAAAGTTCTAATCAAAACAATAAATCAACTAAAATTGATTATGGTCATGATTGTACAGCTCTTCATGATGTGACTGAACTACTGGGTTGTATGATATGTGAATTATATGCCAATAAAATTGTTTTAAAAAGACTCAATAAATGTATGTCTGTAAATTTAAAAAAAATCAAAATGCTACTTTAGGAAAAACATAGAATCCACAAACTATTATTTTGTGTTTACTGTGTTTGAGATCTGTTGTTTTTAAGAGTCTTAACAGAGCACTTTATTTTGGCTATCATTTCTCTCAGTTATTTCAATTGTGCATCTTTCTCCCTCATCCTTAAACGCTGACTCTCTTGTCTTCTCTCATGATTTCTTTTGCAGAGTTGTACATATATTTTTATCCTCATAGCATTATTTTGTAATATTTACTCCGCAAGGGAAGGAATAGATTAGACAGCCTTTTGCTCTGGCTTTTTCTGCTGTTCTTGGTCACAGTGTTTCATGCAACAATAAAAATTAGAAATATACACTAGATGCTCAATAAATACTGTGGAAAATTTGCTCATTCTGTAATCCTTGCTCCCTTGATTTATCTAGAATGAAAGACCTCTTTGAAGCACTACTTTCTCTGCTCCCATCATTGCATCCTTTGAGAGCCCGAGATCTTTCGAATATCATCTCATATTGTAAGTATCCAAGTCTATGAGACTTTGAGATTACATTTTGCACAACCCCGTTGCTATATTTTAAACCACTTTCATCCAAATCATGTAAAGTTGTACTCAGAGGAGGTGATCTCAGAATAATAAATGCAGCTGAGACCCAGGAATTCACCCACGGCTGCAGTTTCCAGCCAATCTTACACATTAAAAACACTAGGGAGCTTTTAAAATATAGACAGCCAGCTTCAACCCAGAACAATTAAATTAGGATCTCTGCGAGGTTTTTGAAAAGCTTGCCATTAGCAAGCCCACTTGAAAATCACCGAGCTTGAAGGATGAACATAGGAAGGAAAGAGATGAAAAAAATACAAAAGAAAAGCGACTTGTAGGGCACAAAAGTGCATGCGAGGCAATATCTACGGAGGCTTCAGATGGAAGGGAGCCTGAGAGCCCTGGCTGGATCTGCATTCTGGTGGATGGGAACTCTTGCAAGGCTAAAGACTAGCCTGTCTCCTGGCATCATGGCCTGTACAGCCATTATCTCGGGGCTCTGATAGAGAATGCAGAGCATTGGTCACATTGCTTTAACATGAACTGACCAATATTTATCAGAGCATCAACTTTGGACCTGGCACTATTTTTTTTTCTTTTCTAAAAGCAGAAACGTTAATGATCAACATTAGAACCATCAGCTTTAAAAACAATTGTAGTAAGTATACCTATAACAAACCATTTGCCATTTCAGCATTATTAACATACAATTAAATGACATTAATTACCGTCATCATGTTGTTCAATCATCACCACTATCTGTTTCCAAAAATTCCACCACTTTTCACAGCTCAGTGCCCTCTGAGTCATGACTCACTTCTCCCTCCCTTGTTCCTGTCCTTGGTGAACACCAATCAACTTGTATCTCTATACATTTGCATGTTCTAGCTGTTTCACGTAACTGCAATCACTCAATATTCTGAATGTTGTGCTTGCTTGACTTTCTTCATAAGGAGATGTTCAGGTTCATCTAAATTATAGCATACATCAGCACTGCATTTCTCTTTAAGGCATCGTCCAGTCATCTAATCTCATGTCAATTTGAGGATTAAGAGTGTAGGGGTGGAGTCTAGCCTGTCAATCTGAAAATAGCCAATGTGTGGGCATGGCCTTCTGAAAATTCGGGGAAATGTGGTCATTCCTTCTTGGAGGTGGAGACACTGTCTCTCTCGGTTCACTTCCTTGGAGACTCTCTGCTGACAAGGCTTACTTCCTGCCCGACATCCTTGAGGAGAAGCCGCATGGAGCTAACCTAGTGCCCTGAGCCAGCCAAGCCACATGGATACAACCAGACATCTGAAGGCGGAGAAGCCACAGAGATGTCTATAACACCACTGGATCCAAAGACTTTCTACCCACTGGCTTGTGATCGTCTTGCATTTGGCTTCGTTGCATGTGACTTGTGAATCTGAAGAGGAATTTATAGGTTGGTGTCAACATATGGGCTAATATCAGACTTAATGGCTTTGGACTGGACTGGGTTGGAATGTTTTCTGAATGTACAGTTGCTCTTGTATATAAACTCTTTCTTTTACACAAAAGAGTTTCTATGGATTTGTTTCTGTAGTCTACCCAGGCTAACACAGGCATGTTGCTGTTCCTTCATGAACCATTCATGGTTATTTCCCATTCATTCAACCCTTCATCAGTTACTGGCCATGGTGGTTGTGCTCACCTTTTGTCTATTGTGCTATTTAAGAGCTGAATTGTAGCAGTGAACAAAATGCTAAAATCCCTTGCTGAACTAGTGCAAAGGAGGAGATGCACATTAGGAAAAGACCAGGTGCTGCCATTTTACACAGGGTGGCCAAGAATGTCCTGTGCTGACACTCAAGTAAGTAGTCAGGATTTGAACAAAGGAACCATATGAATTCCTCTACCAGAACAAGCCATAAAAAGATGTCAGCAAGTACAAAATCCTAAGTATCCTCAGATGTCAGGAAACAGTGAGGTGATATTTACAAAAATGCCCAAAGTACATAGAGATGAGAGTGATTTACCTGGGGAGGTCAGGGGGAAGTTTGAGGGAAATGATGATACTGGGGGCTGGAGGACCATGAGAGAAGCAGAAGAAGGCAAGGAGGCAGAGTCCATAGTAAGGACACTTTAGTAAGGGACACTTGGACACGTCCAAGTGACTGGCTCATGAAGTGGGCAGCAGGATGGGAGTGGCAGCAGATAAAGTCAGAAAGGATCCTGAGCCTCAGATCCCCTTTGACCTCATATGCCACACTTAATACACCGGCAAGATGGCGAACCACAGAGGCATCTAAGTAAATGGATAAATATGTGGAGATCTGTGTTTGAGGAATTACATTGATCAGTTTCTGAGCACTCCTGGTCTTGGTTTACTGTAATATTATTCAAAGATAAGAACTTCAAATACTGAAATATAATTTGGGGCCCATCTCTACCTCCTCTCAAAAACCCACTTAAGTCTCAGTGCCAGCCATTGGCTCACCTTGATCCTGTGCACCAGAGGAGCAAACAGAAACACAAAGAGCTCCACCGTAGCCATGGAATTCTGGAAAATCTTCCTTCGGTTGTTCTCTTCGTCGTCATTGGTACTGCTTTGGCAAGGCTGCCCTGGGGAACCTTGGTTTTCAACCTGGTGGATGAACGCGCTGCTACTGCCACCCCAGCTGGAGCCTCTGTCTGTACCCCCAAAGCACTCACTGTTGCAGTCCTGGGGAGCTTCCAGGAGCATCCAGTGCAGTGTGTGAAGGAGCTTTGTTTCAGCAACACCTAGTTTATCCTGGTGGCCTGCAGGGGACAATCAGACAGCTAGGTTAAGGTTAATTCAGTGCCTGGAACAACGGATGCCAACCCTGGGTCTGGGAAGAACATCCTTGCTTTGCTCTGGGGCTCATTTCATGGGAGACAGCAACACTTTTCAATACTTCTTACCACGCTGTTGGCAAGGCTCATTCTTGTTTTTCTGGGTTTCTTGATTGGTCTTCATTCTTTGCAGCATGATATGACAGTGGTGAAAGCAACGTGCATCTCTTTACACAGATTCTGACATACATTCATACATTTCCAGAAAATCAAAGAGTAAAGGCTTTGAAAATAATAATTGCTATAGTTTTGGCCTGTGTAGAGGAAAAATTTGAACAGAGACCTAAAAGAGGGAAGGGAGTGGGATGGGAAAAACACATGCACTACTATGAGGTACATGACTAGGGCCTATTGTCTTGTGGAAAAAGCAAAATGCAAAATCATCCCAAAAGAAAAGCAATATTTATGCCTGTACACACATACTACCAAAAAGTCGGGAAAGTCTGAAAGAATATATGGTAAATTCATAAAAGTGTTTTTTCCTGGGAACTAGGAAGACAAAGGGGACAAGCCTACCTGGGACTCATCTTGGGCAAGTGAGAGTCTTAACATCTTATAATATTTTAATATCCCTAAAGAATATTACTTGAAAGAAATGTCATGCATTAAAAGTAGAAGAACTAGTTTCATCCATGGAAAAATGAGAATAATAATGGAATCAGTGTGATGGGACTGTTAGAAATCAATGAGATAAAATGACACAGTTCCTAAAAGAATATTCCTAAGAGCACCAAAGACAATGGCATGACATGAAGAAAGAATACAGTTGCACCAACCTAGCTTGTTCCTATTAGAAAGCAGAGTTGCAGTGCAGTGGAGGACATGAGGCAATGCAGCTTGTACCAGCTCCCATCTGGAAATGCTCTGGATGGCTTCAGAAAGGGCAGGAGAGAGGCCATGCAGTTTGTTTTCTACCAGCACTCGCTCAAAGGACTGCAGATACAAAAAAACAAAGCATGTTAACACAGGAAATTGAGAATCTGATCAGTGGAGTGACCAGCAGCCAAGTGCAAATGACTGGACTGAGTTCTTTAGGGTGTGTTCACACTTGCATTCCACTCTATATGTGGCCATGCAAGTCAATGGTCAGTGATGACTTCCTATCGCTTATTTGCAAATTGCTCTATGAATTTTGATTCCATCAAAATAAGCCCTCTCTAAGAATAGAATGCATTTAACTTCATGAGATATTTGTAAGTGATATATATATATATATATATATATGCATATATTTAGTGTTACTGGGTCATCCAACTGAAGAACAAAATGAAATTGCCAACCTTCTGTTAATGTGTCTTGAGAGTTAGAGTTTCTTTCAGTATTCAATAGTTAATGAGCCCAGGTAGAGCAGTGGATTAACAGATGGCTGAGCTACTAATTGTGAGATCAGCAGTTCAAAATCACCAGCTGTTCCTGGAGAATGATGAGGTTTTATACTCCCATAAAGATTTACAGTTTCTGAAACCACAGGAGCATTCTAACCTGTCCTATAGGGTCTCCGTGAGTTGGCATTGACTTGATGGCAGTGAATTTAAGTCTTGAGTTGGGTTTATTCAACAGATTTTAATTAAAATTCAGCCTTTTCAAGGAATCTTTGTGGTCCCTGATTTACCCTTTGATCTCAGCAATGAGGTCACACCAGGTACTCCTTATCTAATGTCTGACACCATAGAGGAACTCAATACATATGCTGAACAAGGAAAGGCAGAAAGAGATGGAAGCAGAGAGAAGAAAGATGGAAGAAAAGAAGGGAACTATTTTTACTTTGCTAATCTTATTTTTAATTTTTCTCTTCAGCTGTTAAACTAAAATATAAGGGTTTGAACCTAGTAGCTTCTGGGCAGAAGGAAGCAGTGACAGTCCACATGCATCAGTCTTGGGAGCTCTAAAGAGTGGTTCTACTCTGTCCTGCCGGTCACTCTTGAGCAGAAGCAATCTGATAACAATGGCTATCTTTGTCACAGATGTGTTCAGAGAAAAGTTGTCTCACCTACTCAGTTCTTGCTCACGCTCTTTAAATTATCATATTGTGATAAAGTATTTATAATAAAACATTTGCCAATCAAATATTGTAATGTACAATTAAGTGACATTGTAGTATTAATTATGTTGTGCAGCTATAGCCACTATTATTTTCCAAATTATTACATCACCATAAGGAGTAACTCGATGCCCCCTAAATGATTCACACACTGCTGCCACTTATAACCCATAGCCTTTCTACATTTGCCTGTTTCATGTAAGTGGAATCATAAACAATCTGCGCCTTGGTCAGCTGCATTTTACTCCATACTTTTAGAGTATGGGGGAATATCACTCAAAAATTATCAGAAGGTATGTGCCTTGGGAAAGTGTTAGGGAAAGGTCAATCCATATCTGACTTGAATGAACAGACCCCGGTTGTTATCTGATGGCTCCAATGATGAAGAAAATTGTATATGCTCTGTGTAGAAATCAAACATATCTCAAGATTTCACGTTGCAATATTAGATTACTAGGATTCCCAAGGAATATACGTCACATAAACAGATCTTTCAAAGAAAACTACTTAATAAAAAAAAAAGTCTACCCTTATAAAGAAAGGTAGAAGGTTTGGATAAGGAACACCTTCAAAGGTGGAATCTTACGTTTTCTTTTTTTGGGGGGTAGGGGGTGGGGGAGGGCATCACTGCCTCTGGTGGTCGTGGGCCATACCCAGTGCCGCTCCTGAGAGCCGCCGCTGGATTTGAACCGCCAAGCCCGCGGGCTGCAGTTCTGCACTCAACCACTTACGCCATCAGGGCTCAGCTCAAATTTTCTTTTAAGAAACTAAGTAAATGCCTTTGGATAAACTGGTGAGGAAGGGCCCCAAACCTTTTTTATTCTCCTGGAATTTATAGGATTCATTAAATAGAGATTGAGCACATTAGACATTAAAGATTATTATGATTTATATCGGTTTGGTGAGTGCATTTTTTCGGAGACTAAATGAGTTATGTAGCAATTTTAGGGAAATGGATATTCTTGTAATTTTATTTTTAAATATTACAAATTCAATTTTTTATAACTTTAAGCCTTATAAAAGGTTTTCTTATATTTCTATTTATTTACATAGCTACATATATACAGACATATGTATATATGTGTGTATTTATAGTTGCCAAACATCAGAATTAAATTAATAAATATTTGACATCTATGAACAGAATCTGCTTGGTACTTGGCATATATTGATGATTATACAATCTGTGTACTGAGTAAAAATTTGAGATGTTTAACTACACAATGAATAATCTAGCATCACAACAAACTCAGAGATAAAGGAACAAGAAGAGATCTAAAATTGATGGTGGGGAGGACATATAATGCTGGGTGGAGTTTGATCAAGAGCAACGTATCTGGGAGGAAATACTGAGAGCCAAATGGAGGGTGAGCATGATAGTGGGATAGGGGGAAGGTAAAAAGAAATAGAGGAAAGAACTAAGAGGGAAAATCTATTTATAGAGGTAGAGCTATAAGCATCTATTTGTAAATATATTATTTGTAAATTTGTAAATATATTTGTATATTTGTAAATATATTAACTTATAATGAAAGGGAGTGAGGCCAATGTACATATATTTATAGGTTAAGTATTAAGATAGCAGATGGACTTTGGGCCTCTACTCAATTCTTCCCTAAGCACTCAAACACTTTGATCTGATAAGCCAGGACTCTTTGATACTCACCTTCCCAAAACAATCACTGAAGACAATATGGGTGCATAAGCAAATGTGCTGAAAAGAGTGGGTGGTGCTTGGCTATCGGAAGATATAATGTCTGGGGTCTTTGTTGCTTGAAGTCAAACAAGTGGTCATCTAGCAGGGAAGCAAGTAAGTCCACATGAAAGCACACCAGCCTGTGTGATCATGAGGTGTTGATGGAATTGGGCATCAGGTATCAAAAGATCCAAAACAGACAACTATATCCAAGCAAATGAGGGAGGTTGGAGTGGAGACCTAAAGTCCATCTGTAGAAAACTGAGTATCCACTCAGAGAATGGTGATAAGGAAGGGATGATTCAACAAAGGTGTAGTATAGAACTGATGAATCATACATCATTCCTTGAATTCCTGAATACTTCCTCTCCACCTACCACACTACCAAGACCCAGTTCTACCTTACAAATCTGGCTAGATTGGACAACACATTGGTACAGATAAAAGCTTTTGACACATGGAATTCAGGGTACATAAAAACCCTCAGGAATATGAGAGTGGGGGCATGGTTGGGGAGGGGGAGGGGTGGTAAAGGGGGAACCCATCACGAGATTGGATATACACAAGATTGGATTGTCCCACCAAAGAGGACAAATAACAGATATGTGGGTGAAGGGAGACAATGGACAATGTAAGATATGAAATAATAACAATATATAATTAATCAGGGATTCATAAGGGTGAAAGGGGAGGGGAGGGAGGGGAAAAAAGAGGAGTTTATACCAAGGGCTCAAATAGGAAAAGTTTTGGAAATGATTTGATGGCAACATTTGTACAAATATGCTTGATACCATTGATGTATGGAATGTTATAATAGCTGCAAGAGCCTCCAATAAAATGACTTAAAAATAAAAGAGATAAAATGTGACCCCGTAAAAGAAGCTGGCATCAGGATTGGAGGAAAATCCAATATAATAAATCAATATAAAAAAATAACAATTGCAACATTAAGCAACATTAAGATAGAGAAAAGTGTGAATCTGTCAAGACTTTCTATTCACTTGGATCCACAATTAATGCTCCTGAAAGCAGCAGGCAAGAACTCAAAATGACAAATTAAAGTGGATAAATCTACTGCAAAAGACCTGTTTTAAGAGTTTTAAAAAGCAAAGATGTCATTTTCTGGATTAGGGTGTACCTGACGAAAGCCATGTATTTTCAATCACATCAAATGCATGTGAAAGTCAACAATGAGAGGAGTGACACAAGAGGACTTGATGTATTCAAGTTAGGGTGCTGTTTAAAAACATCGAATATATAGTGGACCACAAGAAGAATGAGCAAATCTGTTTTGGAAGAAGTATAGCTAGACTGTTCCTTAAAAGAAAGGATGGTGATACTTTATCTCATGTAATTTGAGCATGATTCCTGAAGAAGATCCACATGCTTGGTAAATCCATGAATGGCAGAATGGTTGCAATAATGGTCTCAAACACAGCAACAACTGTTTAGGTTGATACAGGACTGGATATTTTGTTCGGCTGGATTTCTATGGGCTGGAACCACCCAAATGGCTCTTAAAAACAACATATATTGGTATATACCATGTTTCATACCCATGGTATACAGCTTACTAAGCTTAGTGGGTTTTTTATGACTGAATTTAAAATGCTAAATAAATCTTAGCCAAGAACAGAGAAAGATCAGGGATATGCAAAGCTAGTAGAAGAGTATGGATGGTTTAAAGAGGGCTCACAGATTTCAGTTATTTAATTCCTCTGGTTAAATTAAGTTTAACCAAAATTTTTGTTTAATAGATCCTTATAAGAAAGTAAAATTACAATAAATATCTGAAAAAAAATTTTTTTTGGGGGGCATCACTGCTCTCTGGCGGTGGGAGTAGGAGGCCCAGCCCCACTGCTGGAATTGAACCTCCGTCCATGTGGGCCGCAGTCCCGCGCACAACCACTACGCCACCGGGGTTCAGCCCAATATCTGAAAATTTTGAACACAGATGGAAAAAAACTAATGATCATTTAACTGTGTGTCCATTTAATGGACCAATTAGCCTCCACTATAGTTTGTGGCCCTAATTTATTTCATAATTTCTTACGGACAAGATACTCATGTCACCACTTGTAAATATATATGTCAATATTCAAATGGGCAGTGGATCACTTTTAGGCCGAAACATATGACATTTAAAGTTATTCACATGACCTCCCGATTTTAATAACATTGGTGAAAATTTTATTTCAATATAGCAGGATGATTTGTGTCTTGTTTTCTCAGTCTGTAAAATGGCAATTTTTAAGCTTATGGGATGTCCATAGCACTTGGAATCTAAGGTGCACACCATTTTGGACTAAATATCAAGAACATCATTAACATAATGACTTCTTATCTTCCATTTTCAGACTTACACAACATTTGCAAGACCTACAAGGTCAGAATTGCATTAGATTTTGTTTGAATCGTTCATAGGTGCTCTACATAAATATCCATTTAAAAGTCTTCTCAATTTTGTTGGTTAGGACTGTGACTTTTCATACTTGGCAAGGACCATTGTCATCTGATGCTACCATTTCTCCCCACTTCCCTATAAATCTACCTCTCCTATTCCTCCCAGGAGATCAAAACTCTGGCCTGGGATCCTCTAGACCAGTGCTTCCCAATTTCCCTATGCCACAACTCTTTAATACAGTTCCTCATGTTGTGGTGACCACCAAACATAAAATTATTTTTGTTGCTACTTCATCACTGTAATTTTGCCACCTTTATGAATCACAGTATAAATATCTGAGATGCAGGATGTATTAAACAAGTGTAAAAGGGTCATTTGACCCCTAAAGGGGTCGTGACCCATAGAAGCTCTGAGAAGCAGCGCCTCAGAAGCACTACTCTAGATCCATTTTTCCCTGATCTTTCCCCACAACGATCTCTCCCTCTCTTCCTTCTTATCTTTGCTCAAAGGCCACAAGAGTACTTAGACTTTCCCCACTTATGCCTTTCAAATAAAACCTCCGCCCCGGATACTCTATAGTCTCTTTGCTTGCCTATTACTTTTTTCCGTCAATCTTTTTGATATGGGATTTACTCACTCCACTTTCACTTGGTTAATGACGGCCTATCCTGACCCACGGAGCTGTAGCTTCTATCCTTTATGTTGACCATTATCTTACCCTCAGTCCCTGGAGCAGTGCTTGGTATAGAGTCCTGAAATTGAAATCCACTGCAGTTGTGTTTGCTTCTGCCTTAGCAGACAGAGTGCCATTACCCCGAGGGTTTCTGAGACTAGGAATCTCTTTGGGAGCAGGCAGCCTCATTGACTTCTTTTCTCCCATGGAGCCACCCACCTTGCTGCTGGTAACCCAACGCCCAGCCCACAGCACCACAAATGGGAACGCAGAAATGCTTGCTGGTGGTCATGTAGGCATCCTTCTCTGAGTTTAATGTGCCACCCATGGAATCAATCATGCTCAACGGAGAAACACACATACCACACAGGAGGCTTCATATTGCTTCCCCAGCTTGGGCCTCAAAAATGCACTGAAAAACCAATAGAGACATTTGTTGTAAACATATGCAAGAACATGAAAGTATCTTTATGGCATATCTTTCAAGGAAACATGACATCACTGTGAAACTCAAATTTCATGTCTCCCTGTAGGTTGTTAAGGAGCAGGTGTGGAAGAGCCGACAGGTTTTCCATGTGTAATGATATACATAAAACAGATGTGAGTCACTGGGTTTCTCTGTGTCCACTTGGGCCCTGAAGACTTAATCACAGTCTAAATGACCAGGGGTTTCCAGTGGTGCATCCTTGATGTGGCAGTTATATTGAAAGGGAAAAAAGAAGAAGAAAAAAAGGAGACTTGCGGATCATGATTTCCAAAACCTAATTTCCTATCACATTTTAAGTAATAATAATAAATCTCATTTTCTGTTCATTGGAAGAAAATTTGGATCTTTTCAGGGAAAAAAATCCCCCTAAACCAAAGCCACGTCTTATGCAAAACCCTGTCCACGGGGCTTTAGACGAATTTAGATGACACGGACTGAATCCGAGCAAAAATGGTTAACAAGTGGGCACAGCAGACATTCGCCAAACAGGAGCTGGAAAAACAACAGGTCACGGGGCTGGAACGACAGCCGGAGCGGGAGAGGGAGCCGGACGCAGGAGCACCGCCAGTTTTCTAATCATCTGCATCAACTCCCCGCCCCCTCTTCCCAGGCTGTCTGCCCTCCTGCCCCCCCAAATAAGGTACACATTTATTTGACAACTGCCAATCTGCTTGTCCTCAAACTTCCTCGACATATTAAAAAAAGAAAGGGGAAAAAACATGCGCGTTTTTAAAGCGGCTGCAGAGGGCTGGCTTTAGCCCCAGAGCGAGCGAGCTGCAGGCTGCGGCTCGGCCTCAGCGGTGGCGGTGGCGGTGGCGGAAGAGGAGACCTAGGCGGCGACCCGGGCGGCCCCAGAAGCGGCCCCAGCCCAGGGCTGTCCGCGGCGCGCGCTCTGCGCCCCTCACCTGGTCTGCCGCCACAGGAAGGTCTGGATGGGCAGTGGGATGCCGCGGCCGCCGTCCTGCTCCTGGCCCTCAGAGCTCTTCCTCTTCACCATGATGGTGGCTCCCGAGAGTCCAGGACCCAGCGCCCGCTCCTCGCCAGCCGCCGCCGCGGCCGCCTCCTCCTCGCGTTGCTCCCCCCAACTCTCATCCCCTCCTTCCCTGAGGCAGAGCTGGCTCTCTCCGCCCTGAGCCCCCGTCCCTCTCCCCTTCCCCCGCTCCTCCCCGCGCGGGGAACATGGCTGCGGGAGGAGGGGAGGACTGGAGGAGCCGCGGAGCGAGGAGGGGGCCGCTCGCAGGAGCTGTCCGCCTCGGCGCCCCCGCGCCCGCTCCTTGCTTTCAGCACCTCCCACTGTGGACAGCGGCCCGCGCCGGGTGGCCCGGCGGGAGATGCTGACCCCGGGCCGGGGGAGTAGCCCGGGAATGGTTAAGAGGGTCCACGCGCCAACGCGGGCGCTGGCCCCTGCTCGCCCTCTTCACCCCCCCAGGGCTCGCCTCCCCCTCTTGGCACTGTGCCCCAAGAGTGTCCTCCGTCCTGTTTGCCAACCTCGGCCTCCGAAGACTGGTCGTGGTCTGGGGAGGAGGAGCTTTGGGAAGCCGCAGCGCAGTCACTACCCCTGGCATCATTCGCACCTCTAGCGAAGAGGTCAGAAGTCTGCCTCGGGGTTTAGCAGGAGCGCAGGAGAATGATTTAGAAGTGTAAACCAGGAAAGGAGGTAAGCGTTGCCAGTCAGGGGAAGCAGGAACAGCCTCTACGTGCGAATTTATTTTCAAATGGCGACCTCGCGAAATTGACCTTGCCTGTTTGGACAGAGCTGAAAGGCAAGGTCCCCAAGCCAGTGAGGGGTATCAGTTATTCCCTAGCCAAAGACGGACATTTAACGCACGCTCAGAAGAAAGGTGCAGGGACTGTGAGTCACGAAGTGCGCTCGACGATGCCGCGCAATTCAGTGAGCACTGCCATTTTCCTTCCACTGCCCGGTCCAAGGCGGTGAAAGCAGTCTGGCACAAGGGAGTGGATCTGAAAGATACCGTGGAGGTAGAATTAGTCGTTGGTAATGCCCAAGAGGGCATGAGGGACAAAATAGATATACCGTGTTTAGGACTGACAGCTTTGACTCCAGCCTACCTGTCACAAGGCATAATATCCTGGTAAAGTTTTAAAAACTCACTCACTCACTGTCATACATCAGATTCAGACTCAGAGTGACCCTATAGGATAGGGTAGACCTGCCCCTGTGTACTTCTGAGACTTACTCTTTACAGGAGTAGAAAGCCTCATCTTTTTCCTTGAAGTAGCTGGTGGTTTCAAACTATAGATGTGGGTTAGCAACCCAATGCATAAACCACTATGCCACCAGAACTCCAAAACCAATACAAGATCTTATTTCTTTTCCCAGTTATTTTGTTATCTATGTCCATGGACTCATGGACACATTTTATAATGTGTTGGCATCCCCTCCACTCCCGCAAAAAAAGTCAGTCTTAACTCTTCTGAACTTCCTATCTGTATTTCTAAGTGCTTCCTCATGATAGTCCCTGGGATTTCTGGAGAAATCATGAATGCTTTCCTACACCACAGCTAACTCCATTGTTGTTAACCCACATGTCACTGTGTAAAATGGTTCCATAACATTCCTGGTTATCATCTTTGTGGAAGCAGGTCTCTAGGCCTTTCTTCTGTGGGTGAGTTCAAAGCCAAATCCACTGCCACCCACTCAATTGCTGCTCACAAGGACACTATGGGACAGGCTAGAAAGGCTCATCTTTCTGTTTCAGAGTATCTAGCTGGTGGCGGTCAACTGCTGAGCTGATGATCAGCAGCCCAACAGGGACCACTATGTCGCCAGGATTTGAGGGCAGTCTGTTTGCGCCATCCAGGGACACTGATACACACACCACCAAACCAAAATAATCAGCTCACTACCAGCGAGTTAATTCTGATTCATAGCAACGCTGTACTCTCCCCACCCCCACAAAAAATAAAAATATGGTTCTTCTTGTAAAACTTCCCCCTGCCAAATGAGACCACACTTTGTTCAGTTGCTAAAAATAGAACATTTGGAGCTTTGATTAATATTTACTGAAGGTTTAGTATAGTTCAAGGATTTTTTTAAATATCATGACAAGGATCAGCATTTAATCTCCTCCAAATCTCTGTGAGAAAGGTGCTACTATTACAGAATTCAGAGTGCTGTGTAACTACATAAGAGTTGGTGTTAATATGTTTATGAACACTCAGAGTAACTATTAAGAACATTTTTGTCAGGATTCCATTATTACAGGTAGAAATTGAAGGTAAAAGATGACAGGGATTGTCAGGTGCCTATGACTGCAATGCCTACAGTGTCTGCTGATTGCACTGATGTTGTAGGTTTGAAGTTTGAACAGGGAGGTCACACTTATTTTGGTGTCATTTCCTCTTTCAAAAGTTACTGTAACTATTTTTCCTATGCCATGGGTATTTTTAGATCAAATATCATAGCACTCCCAAAAAGGCAATTCAAGTGGCCCCAAAGCTCGTGGTCCATATACATCTAAGATTTGTAGCTAGTTCACCAAGCTCTTCATTCTCGGACTTAATTTTACACAATTCTCCTGCTCTACTTTGCCCCAGATCCACTGGTCCCTCGTGGATCCTGCATTTGCTGGTCTTTCTTCCCCCAGGAGTCCCACAGCTACTGCTTTCTCAAGGCTCAGGTCTCAGTGAAATATAACCAGCGGATACAGAATTTCTTATTAGCCTGCCTCCCACATTCTTCACTTCTCCTGCTCAAAAAACATCCCAATATACCCCTCTGCTTTTCACTTCATAAAAATCAATCACTTTCTGAATGTTTCATATTTATTTATTTTAATGTTCTTCTGCCTCCATTGCCTAGAAATGTCACCTTCTTAATGACACAAATTGTGTTTCCCTTTCTAACTACCCTCTCTTTGAGGCAAAAGTGCATTGGTTCACAAAGTTCACATTTGTTCACATCTCTAGCTTTCTTTGCCTCTTGGAATGGCCATATCATGACTCTGAAAATTTTACCCTCAGAAATTCTCTCTAAAAATCACTTCAATGAGCTTTATGACACAAAATGATTCAAGCAGCTGTTTTCTCTTAAAATTGGTAAATATGTGTATTAAGAAACCAAGACCGGGCTGAGCCCCGGTGGCGTAGTGGTTGTGCGCGGGACTGTGGCCCACTGGGATGGAGGTTCGATTCCGGCTCCCAGGAGCAAAGGCTGGGCCTCCTACTCCCACCACCAGGGCAGTGATGCCCAAAAAAACTAAAAAAAAAAAAAAAAAAAAAAAAAAAGAAACCAAGACCCATGGCCATTGAGTCAATTGCAAATTATATTGACTGTTTAAGACAGAGTAGCACTGCTTCTTTGGGTTTTCCAGACTAAATCTTTGCTGGAGCAAAGACAATCTCATTTTTCTTTGATGGAATGACTCCTAACCTTGCAGTTAATCCAATGCTTAACCCAAAGGGACCTCAAAACAAAACGAACTCACTGCCATTGAATTAACAAAGTTTCATAGCAAGCCTATAGGACAGGGTAGAACTTCCCTGTGTGTTTCCTATGTAGGAACCCTTCACAAGAGTAATATGCCTCATCTTTCTCCAGCAGAGGAACCCTTCACAAGAGTAATATGCCTCATCTTTCTCCAGCAGTGACTTCACTGCTAACCTGGTGGATCTCAGACCAACATCTAGCTATTATGCCACCAGGGTGTAATATGAGACACCAATGCTCATATAAACTTTAAGCAGAATAAGAGTCACTGCTAGGATCTAAAAGGCTTGTTTTCAAACAAACAGTCATCTCAGTGAGCCAACTCAGCTCACATAGAAGAGGTAAACTTAGAAGAGTGATCCCAGGATTGTAAATTATATCATCTGAATCAGAAGGAGGGAATGGTATCAGAACTTAAATTGTGAAATTTGCAGAAGGGTATGGGAGCCCTAAATCCATTTGCAGGATCTCCACATGGAATAAGTCTCCAGGGATTTCCCTATGACATTTGAAGGATGGAAAGAACTTGAATAACAGAGAATTGTGGAGATGCCTTTAGTTGATTAAAATGCAGAATCTGACTTGATAGAAAAAAATATTTTGAGAATGATGGTGGTGACAAATATGTTTGACAAAATGGATGTATGCATGGATCATGATAAAAGTCATATGAGCCCCCAATAAAAATGCCTTTTAAAAAATCTGACTTTAATGGCTACAAATTGTCATTTGATTTCTTTTTTTTATACACTTTGAGATTGGTCTGGTTTTCACTATTTTCTTTCTCAAACTGGGGTTTATGTACTGTAATTTGTTACTGAAGCTATCCTTCTTGACTTTCTGTTATGTAGTTTGCTATGTTTCCCAGGAAGTGAAATCCAGGCTGGGTAAATCTATGGAGACAATAACTTGAGTAAGAGTCCCTGGAGTTGTGTCAGGGGAACTGGGGGGTGGCTAATGGAAGCTAATATTAAGGAACCCTGGTGGTGCAGTGATTATGCCTTGAGTTGTGATCTGCCTGCTGGGCAGTTTGACACCACCACTAGCTCTGTGGGAGAAAGCCTGGGCTTTATGCTCCTGTCAATAGTTACTGTCTTGGAAGCCCACAGGGGCTCCCGGTGAGTCCACAGTGGCTTGATGAGAATATCAAGGAGTACAAGAAGGAAGAAATGACTTTGAAACTGAATGTGGTAGTGATTGTGCAGGTCTTTTTGCTATGACTGGCATGATATCTGGAATTATGTCCTAGTAAAATGGGTTGGAGGGAAAAGTAAGCAGGATACAATGGGAAAGGTATGGACAATGGGACACCAAGTAAAGATGATAAAAACACTATGTTTACACAGATGAAGAAAGACATTTGAATGAAGTATGTTGGAATATTAAGGGTAACCTCCAAAGCATAGGAATAGAATCTGGAGTTTCTAAGAGAGCAGGGAAAATATAAAGAGAATATGGAAAACTTCACTGGTCAAAAAGGAGAACATAAAAGAATGAAAATCGGGCTGAGCTCCGGTGGCATAGTGGTTGTGTGCAGAACTGTGGCCTACTGGGCTGGTGGTTCAAATCTAGTAGCAGCTCTCCAGGAGCAAGGCTGGGCCACCTACTCCCACCAGAGGAAAGTGATGGCCCCACTCCAAAAAGGGGTGGAAATCAGGGAAAATGAAAGATAAGCAGAATGTGCAAAATAAAAGTAATACCCACTGCTATCCAGTTTAGCCTGTCTAGGATAGTCTAGAACTGCCCCAAGGGTTTCAAATGTTGCAGCTCCTAGTGTAGGCAGACTGCCCCATTTTCTTCCTGTGGAGTGCTTGGTTGCTTAGAAATGCTGAACCCTCAATTAGCAACTGGGAACTTAACCTCCGAATCATCAGGGCTCTTATAGGAATAGGAAAAGTGTCTAATACAGGATTAAAATGGCTAGATTAAATTTATACAGAAAAGGGGAGAGGTTATAATATTTGCTTTTAACCCAAAATTAAGCATCATGTGAGAGATGACCCTATCCTAACCAAAACTGCCTACAAAAGTAGAGACCAGAGGTAGAAAAACAAATTATGCAAAACATGTAAAGGGATGAAGTTATATTAGAATTAGAAAGGAAAAAAAAGAACTTGGGATATAAAGCTGAAGAATAAATAATTAATCATGATAAAGAGAAAGATTGTACAATAATGAAAACAATGATATGAAGAAAATGCAAATTCAATAAACTTATGCAAATACTAAAAGTCCAACCTCAAAAAACAATGTTTAAGGCTGATCCCCAGTGGCATAGTGGTTGTGCGCGGGACTGCAGCCCACTGGGATAGAGGTTCAATTCCAGCAGCGGTTCCACAGGAGCAAAGGCTGGGCCTCCTACTCCCACCACCAGAGGGCAATGATGCCAAAAAAAGACAACAAAACAATGTTCATGGCATTGGATTTGGCAATAAATACAGATCAAAAGCACAAGCAGCAGAAGAAAAAGAAATAGATAAATTGGACTTTGTACAATAAAGGTAAGTTTTGTGTATCAAAGAACATTAACAACACAGTGAAAAAAAAACAATGCAAGAAAATGCTTGGAAATCAGTTATCTGATAAGAGTCTAACGTTCAAAATAAATAAAAAGCACCTACAATGAATATGTGAAACAACATATTAAACAACAACCTAATTAAAACATGGGTGAAAGTCTAAGATAGACATTTCTGCAAACAGCTAATAAACACATGCAAAGATACTCCACATCATTAGTCACTAGGGTAATACAAATCAAAACCATAATTGAGTAATCTGCCTTATTCTTTAAGAAAGCTATTACAGCATTTAAAAAATGAAAACTAACAAGGGTTGTTGAAGATCCGCATATTGATGCTTTGCAAGTATGAATGTAAAAGGGCCTAGTTGCTGTGGAGAACAGTTCAGTGGTTCAGCAAAAAAAATTAAACATATAGTTTCCTAGGTGCGAAGCACTGGAGGAGTGGGTACATAATGATAATAACAGGTAAAAGGGTATGTACAGAATTCAAGGGTAGAAGGTGGATGATGGAGAGGCAAAGAGAATTTGGAGAGTAAATAATGGGGGTGGGAGGAGAGAGGAAGGACTAGAATGGACTATGATTACATAACTCATATGGGAGGTGATTTAACCATGGGTTAGGGAGATGATGTAAAATCGAAGTGGGAATGATTGTATAATTCTCCTTGGTATGATTGAATGATTTTACTATTGAATTATATGATATGTAAGTTACTAGCCAATAAAACTGTTGAAAAAGTTAAACATAGAATAACTATATATGAGCAATTCTACACACACACATATGTACATGTAAATGTGATTGTGGAACTGAAAGCCTGCATATCCAAAAGAAACTTTTACTGTAATGTGCATAGCAACATTATTCACAACAGCCTAAAGATAGAAAAACTTAAATGTTCATTAACAAATGGATAAATATACAATAGCCCATTTTCTTACCCACAAAAGAATGACTTTATGATCCATGTGGAACATGAATGAAATTTTAAAACATCAGTTTAAGCAAAATAATATGGAGATAAACATTAATTCATAGAAACAGAAAGTAAATTTGTGTTTAGCAGGGCTGAGGAGAGGAGAACCATGAGACGTGCTTGCTTAATGGACTCAGAATTTCTTTGTGGGATGATGAAAATCATATTGGAATGAGATAATAGTGATTGTTATACCATATCATGAATGTTTTGAATGCCACTGAAATGCATGCTTACAATGAAAAATTTTATCGTATTTTTAATTTATGAGAATTTATAACTTTTATATAAATTCCTACCAAAAATCAAACCCTAAGTCACTGCCATCAAGTTAATTTTAACTCACAAGAACCCTAAAAGATGGACGAGAATGGCTCTTTTGTGTTTCCAAGACTGTATTTTTAAAGATCATTTTTGGGGGCTCATACAACTCTTATCACAATCCATACATCCATTCAGTGTATGCAAAGCACATTTGTACATTTATTGCCATTATCATTTTCAAAACATGTTCTTTGTTTGTTAGTTTGCTTTTTTGGCATCACTGCCTCTGGTGGTCGTGGGCACTACCCAGTGCTGCTCCTGAGAGCCGCCGCTGGGTTTGAACCACCAAGCCCACAGGTGCAGTCCCGCACTCAACCACTTACGCCACCGGGGCTCAGCCCAACATGTTCTTTCTACTTAAGTCCTTTCCCCCTTCTTTCCCTCCCCACTTCCTCCTACCTCATGAACCCTTGATAATTTATAAATTATTATTATTTTGTTATATCATATATTGCCCAATGTTTGCCTTCACCCACTTCCTTTCGAGACTGAATTTTAATGAGAGCAGGTAATCTAGATGTGTGTGAATTTGATCCTCTGAGCTTGCAGCTAGCATCCAATACCTAATTCACAAGACCACCCAGGATACTACATATACACACCAAAATCAAACTCATTGCCAGCTAGTTGATTTTGACTCACACACAACCTACAGGGCAGGGTAGGTCCAATCTTCAAGGGACTATGAAGTGTCCTCTTTCTCCATCTATAGATAAATTGCTGTTAGCTGCCAATGAGTCCATTCATTGTGACCAGCCGTATAAGAGCACGACGCACTGCCTGGTCCTGTTTAATCCTCAAATGTTGTTTTGTATGATGAACACCTTGCTGCAGCCCCTCTGTAAATCCTTGCTGAGAGTCTTCCTCTTTTCCACTGCCCCTTTACTTTACCATGCATGATGGCTTTTTCCAGGGACTGGCCTCTCTGGATAACATGTTCAAAAGACACGAGGGGAAGTCTCACCATCCTTGTTTCTAAGGAGCATTCTGGTTGTACTTCTTTCCAGACAGATTTTTTGGTTCTTTTGACAGTCCATGGTACTTTGAATGTTCTTCACCAGCATCATAATTCAAATGGATCAATGCTTCCAAAGTCTTACTTGCTCAATGTCAAACTTTCACATACATATCAGGCAATTGAAAACATAATGGTCAGGTGCACTTCACACCTAAAGGTAAAGAGATGGTCAGGTGCACTTCACGCCTAAAAGTAAAGAGATCTTGTGCAGAGGATTTAACCAATACGATGTGTCATTTGATCTCTCAATTCCTGCTTTCATGAGAATTGTGTTTCAAAGCAAAATGACATCCCTACCAATTTCAGACTTTTCTTTATTTTTCATGAGATTCCCTGTTTGTCCATTGTGAATGTTTTTGTGTTCTTTACATGGAGTTATACTCCACGTTGAAGGCTACCATCCTTGACATCTTTCTCACTTTCATCAGGAGAGAATGTGTTATCTACATAAAGCAGATTGTTAATAAACATTCCTCTAATCCTGATGCAGGGTTCTTCATACAGATCAAATTCTCTGATTACCTACTCAGCATAGATATTAAGTACCGTGAGAAGACACAACTATGATGCACACTTACCTGATTTTAATCCACGCAGCATTCCCTTGTTAAGATTGCACAACCATCTCTTGGTCCATGAACAAGTGTGACATGAGCACAATGAAGGGTTGTGGAATTTTTGTTCTTCTTAAAGCTATCCATAGTTACACTCCACAGTTGAATGCCTTTGCATAGTCAATAAAACATAAATAAATATTTTTTTCTGACACTCTCTGCTTTCAGCCAATATCCATCTGAAATCATTAAGGATATACCTTGTGCTATATCCTGTTCTGCTTCTGATTCAAACCTCTGGCATGTCCCTGTCAATGTACTGCTGCAACCATTGTTGGATTACATTCAGCAAAATTCTACTGGCATATGCTAAAACTGATATTGTACTCTAATTTGAGCATTCTGGTTGGTCCTGTATCTTTCAAATGGATACAAATACAGAAATCTTTCAGTCAGTTGGCCAAGTAGCTGTGTTGCAAATTTCTTGGCAGAGACCAATGAGTGCTTCAGTGCTTCATCAGCTTGTTGAAGCATTGTTTTGATTCTATCAATTTCTGAAGCCTTGTTTCTGACCGTTGCTTTCAGTGCATTGTGATCTTCTTTCAGTACCATTGGTTCTTGACCATATGCTAACTCTTAAAATGGTTGAGTATCAACTAGGTGTTTTTTTTTTTTGGTACAGTGACAGTATTTTTTCCATCTTCTTTTGATGCTTCCTGGGTCATTCAATATTTCCCACAAAGAATCTTTCAATATTGCAGCTCAAGGTTTGATTCGCTCCTTAGTTTTTTCAGTTTAATATATGCTGAGTGTGGTCTTCTTTTTTGGTTTGCTAATTCCAGGTCTTTGCACATTTTATTATATTTTACTTTGTCTGCTTGAGCTACTTTTTGAAATTATCTGCTTGTGTCTTTGATATCATTAAATCTTCCTTTGACACTAGCGATTCAACAAGAAAAAGTACCTCCTAGAGTCACTTTTGACATCCACTTTATCTTCTGTTTCGTCTTTTCAATGGCCTTCTTGCTTTCTTCATGTGTGATGTTCTTGATGTCATCCCAAAGCTCATCAGCTATTTTGTTATTATATTCAATGTGTCAAGTGTGTTTTGGGGATGTTCTCAAAATTAATTTAAGACATTCTCAAGGTGTTTCTTTAGTTTTCTTTGTAGAAATGTTTAACAATAAATAAGTATGATAATATCTATTACATCTTCTAAATAATGAATATATGGTATTCTAGAAACTATGGCACAGTATTAATTTATGGAATTAAAAAAATAAAATACAATTAGTTAACAATTATTGAGCACTATAGAGTATTGCCAAGAACTATTCTAAGTGCTTAAAGTTGATTAGTTAAATAAGGTTTCTTATTTCTTAATGTACAATTTATGAATTAACAAAAAGAATTGCAAGAATTTAAGGACACTATGAAGAATCCCAGGGTCTATTCTATTCTTCCATATACAGTTATCATGTGTCAGAATTGACTGGAGGCCAGTGAATTTTGGGTTTTTGAGGACCAAAGTCTGGCCATTATAACAGTATCAATCTTATAGCAGTTTGTTATCAGACCTCCCTGACACGAGCTGAGGGTCTGAGAGTGTGTAGAGAGCCCTAGTTGCATAGCGGCTGATGGGTGGAACAGTTAGCTAACCCACAGGCCAGCAATTCCGACCCACCGACGGCTCTGTGGGAGAAAGACGAGGTTTTCCAGCATGGCGTAGCTATTCTATTGTGGAGAGTCACTATGCATCAGAGTCAATTGGATGACAGTGAGTTTGGGTTTATTGTAGTTTATCAGAATACTTTCATATCTATAAACTCTAAGGCGTAAAGCAATTGGTTCTGAATTCTGTATTTCTTTATTTGGTATTTAATCTTTCCATTAATTCATTTTTAAGTGTGTTATAAAAGTAAATGAAAAAAAATAAAAAGATAAGAGAGAGCGACAGAGCCGGAAGCAACCAGAGTCAGATGGACTCTATCCCTAGAAGTGGGCATGGCAGAGAACAGGTTGGGGGAGGGGCCACATCCCACACCCACAGGGACAAAGACAAGGAGGGAGGAAGAGGAAGAGAGCTGGTCCAAGC